>JANHGC010003691.1:84650-100707 GCA_027560395.1 Boaedon fuliginosus | reverse complement strand
AAAGGTCGTAATTGGCGCAACAGGCGAACCTGTGCAAAGGCCCCCCTGGTCACAGCCGTAAGATGGTGGTCAAATTGGAGCTGTGAATCCAGGCGGATCCCCAAATTACGAACCCAGAGAAATAGTTGAAGGTTCAGTTGTGAAGAGCATCTAGATTAACCCCTAAAGTAGGTGGAAAATTAGGATTGCTCTTTTGTATAAAGCAAATCCAGAAAGACACCATGTTCTTCAAGTTATGAAACTGCCAGAGCAACCTGTGAGAAAATGCTAAATAGTTCCATCTGAATCTTTGGTATTTCTTCATAGAACACAAAAGAACAATCAGTTCTGATTTAGTTTAGTTAGATTCTTAAACTTTTATTACAGTAGGAAACTTCCCAGTTCTTTTGCTTGCATTTTGTAAGAAAATTATAAGAAACCCTGGTGGCGCAGTGGTTAGAATGCAGTATTGCAGGCACAGCCTGGATTTCGATCCTAATGGGGTTTAAGGTTAACTCAGCCTTCCATTCTTCTGAAGTTGGTAAAATGAGGACCCAGATTATTGGGAGCAATGTGCTGACTTTGAAAATCTCCTAGAGAGTACTGTAAAGCACTATGGGCAGTATATAAGTGCTCTTGCTATTTTGTTGGGTTCTCTCTAGAGCAAAGATCATTATGAGAAGATGTTGGATGAGTTGAACCGCTACAATCCTCGCTACATGGAGGACATGGAGCAGGTCTTTGAGGGCTGCCAGGAAGCAGAATGCAGACGCCTGTGTTTTTTCAAAGAGATGTTCTTGAATATGCATAACGATCTGAACTTGTCTGTCAATGACAGGTGAGAAATTGAAAGCACACACAGTGAGTCCTTCTATGCGCCTTGATAACACTCTGTGGGGTAAGAAAGATTGTGGAGGAAGATCATTCTTAAAAGATCGTATGTCTCTACACTAGCAACCATTATTCCAATTTTTTTGGTAACCTCTCTTTTCCTCAAACTCTTCTATGAAAAATGTTATGTGATTGATTTCTGTATCTTCTAATTGCAGGTTCCATGCACTTTATCGAGACTTGCATCAGGGAATAATGGCAGCAGATGACCAAGAGGATCTGAAGTGGTGGCGCAGTACCTATGGACCAGGCATGGCTATGCACTGGCCTCAGTTTGAGGTAGAACTATCATTGCCTAAGAGGATATTATCACAAAGCTTGTCCTTGATTAATTTCAATCCCACTTTTATCATCCTACTGAAATTGAGGTCCAGAAATGCTGTGAAAAACCTTTTAAAGAATAAAATGTTTAGAACAGTAGCAGCAGACAGGCCCTAGTTTTGTCAGCTAGAAATGCCAGGGATCGAATGTGAGACATTTTCATTCAAGGCAGATGCTTCTGAATAAGCAGCATTTATTCCCCATCCCCATAAAGCAGCACTTAATTTGAAGTTCCCTCTCCCCATAGAATGCTGTGGCTATGAAGTTACTAGACTCCAAAGGGACAGAAAAGAGACTTGTTACACACAAAAGTCAGCATGGCATGTCTTCTTTGACCCATCTCTTTCCTTTGGGGATGCAAGAGGGCTAAGAAGCTATCAATTGAGAAAGTACTGTGGTCAAATAATGTTCAATATTCAAAAAGCGTTCAGGGACAACTTTTCTCCATTGCCAGGAATGGTCTCTGGAAGCACAGCAAGCAATCATCAAGAAAGAAAAAAGTGGCAAAGGTGGTGATGATGTCACTCTGACCAGCATTGTGCCTGCAGGAGATGGCATGAAAGAGACTCCTCCATCAACCAAACAGAGGTAACAATTGCAGCTGTGGGATCCAGTACTTGAGCTCAATATCATTTATTTCCCAGGAGCAGAGGTGCATAAAAATGCATCCAGCAGTTTTAACAGTGTCTATATTTTAAATCCTTCTTAATCAAATCCATATTTTCCAAGGTCACTTCCTCCCCAATGTTGCAGTAAATTCTTAGGCCAGCATAATAATATGGAACCTGTGGCTCTTAAGAATTACCAGCAATGAAAAATGGTGGGTTTCAGTTCAGCAAGACTATAAACAACAGTTGAACTAATGGATAGAAGGGTGAATTTGCATGGAATGCCTTTGTCTTGCTTGTTGAGAGATTGAAAATCTCTTAAGCTGGTCTCTGTGAATGAAGATTCTAGCAGAATTTTTATTCCACCTATTGCTGAATTCAAGGAAAAAATTCTCCAACTGAACAGCGCTGGATTCTTAGATTGTTCTTTTCTTGGAACAATTCATTTTATATAGAGAAGACAACCAAACAAAACCTATTAGATCTGCACTGACGTTGATAGGTGATAATGATTCTAGGATTCACAGTTGGACTCTGTAGATCCAAAATCTGATCAGAGAAAACACCAAACATGCTACTGGTACATATGTACAAAACTGAACGTTGGTACAATTTTACATACTGGAGAAGTCCATAGAAAAGATTGTGTACTTCTGTCTGGTACTGCTATACCAAAGTCTGCTTTCTTAATTGCCTATTCCTGGAAGAAGAGGATTATGGCATGGTCTTATCTCTTTTCCAGTTTAAAGGGCTTGTTTGCAAATCCACAGGTTTTCACATCGAGAGGAACAAAACAGCCACTTCTATGACAACCTGAGAGCTTCAGCCTGTATGAAGTTAGTATGAAACTAAGACATTTGAGGATCCCTGTCTCACTTTTTTTTCTGCTGTAGCTTTGTAGTTAATAAGTTGAGCACAATACACATGCTTCTTTCTTGCAAATAAGGATGCCCACCATCTCAACAGTTATATGGTTGCCCTCCAGTTAAAGTCCGATGTGTTGGCGTTACAATTCCCAATGCTTAAACTAAAAATTCTGGGAGCTGTACTCCCAACAAATGAGGGGAATGTCCAAATAGGAAAGCATGACACTATAGTTTTCCAAATTGGTCATGGTTAGCTAAAAGGAGCTGTTGCTGATGATCTGCCATTCTCTTCTCTACTTTAGTAACTTCCATGGTTATCTTTGCCTTTCATCTTGTGATATCTGCCTCTTTATTCTCATTCTAGAACACTGCATGATCTGGGGAGAGGTACTTTTAAAAAATGAATTTTAAATTGCCTTATTGTTTCCTCCTCATTGTACCTTCTGTCCCTTTCTTTGCACAGTGGAGGGAAAGAAGAAATCTCAGAGTGGTCAGATGAGGACACTCCCAAGAAGTGCCTGGAAGTCAACGGGCATGAGGAAGATATAAAGGTACCAGGTGTGCGAGTGCGAGCACTGTATGATTACGCAGGACAAGAGGCTGATGAACTGAGCTTTAAAGCAGGTACAAAGGCATTAACCTCCTAACATGCTTTCCATTGTGTTTGGGGCTGCTGGATGACAGTTCACAGCAAGGAAGATCTAGATGGCTCCAAGGCTCTTGTAGTTGGACATGGGGAAAAATTGAACCATAGGAGTTTGCTTAGAAATTGGGGAAGAAGGACATTAAAGTTAAAACAGAGTAGTTGCTAGAAATGTTAGATGATAAACAATGTAAGTAAATGTCATTTTCAGGTTCTCTTAAAAGGCATAGGCTTGTTTTAAAGACATCTTAAACAATTAAAGGAGAATATTTGTAACTCAGGGTTGAAATGAGGGGTCCTTGGTGCTCTCTGAGCTTGATTGTTTTCTTGCAGATGTTTCATTATCCTTAGTAGGTAACATCATCAGTGCTACTCTAGCACTAATGACACTTCCTAGTTATGGTAATGAAACAGTCAAGTTCAGAGAGCACCAAGGACCCCTCATCTTAAACTATTATTATTCCCGAGGTGTCCTATATATAACTGGGCCATGTCAGCTCTTGTGTTCCTTTCAGTGTTGATGCCAAATGACCTATGTTTCTGTGTTATTCAAGAACGTTCTCTTGCTCATAGCAGAAAAAACAGAAATAAAGAAATAAAAGCTCAGACCTGTTGCCCATATGACAAATTGGACACAGACATCTTTGGGCAGCAACTGGCAATGCCTTGAAATGCGTAGCCATTGATATAACTGCGCTGTATAGGACTATGTGCCTCACCCAAAGCAGAGACAGACATTGTTGCTCCCAGAGACAAGATAAGCTAAACGTTATCCCACTTCTGCTTCTTTGCATTCCTGAGTGGTTATGAGTAATGCAATGGAAAGGTTTACAGTACCATTCCTAAGGGCCACAGCCTTGCCATATTGTTAAAGCCAAAAGTCTGTATGCTTAATCAGTTCCCTGTACTTGTGATGATAAGTTCCCAAAATAAGTGTCAGCCTTTTTATATGAGGGCAGACTGAAGAGAGTCTCCATTGGGGCCATCTGGTTGTTAGAAATATTGTATTTCTGCTTTATTTGAAGTTTTATTTTGCTGTTATGTGCTTTTCCCCTTCTTTTTGTATTAACCTTTTTCTTCAAGCTGAAAATAGGAACTGCATGAATCCTACACGTGAACCGTTCATTTGTTGTAATACTAATTTAATTTGGTTTGATGTGTCTGTGATAACATGATATGATATATATTCCTTGAAGCATGAGGCTGCCATAAGAAACTGAATCCAACCTTTTTTGGGCATCACTTCGGCGCTCCAAATTCTGCTTACAGTGTTCTGTTTTACATCCCTTTTTTACAGTGGGAAAAGACAGAAAAGAACCAGTGACTTTCTTAAAAGTTCCTTCAGAGCTTAGTTGACAATATGCTTGCAAACCACAGTAACAATTCACCAATTTGTATTTGCTCCACAGCATTCATGTCATGTTTCCAAGTACTTATAGCAAAGAGGCAGAGTTGGAAGCCTCCCAGAATGACTTGGGAGGCAACCTGTAAATTAAATAATTTAAACTGGTCCCCCCTATCCTTCATTTTGCTGAACTCCAAAGACTAACATCTTTGGTCATATTGCCTGGGATTTTAAGATATGAAAAATCTGGAGGGCCACAAACTCCTCACTTTAGCTTATGGGAATGGGATCTTTCTCTTTGGTACATTAGAGGCATATTTTCCCATAGAAATGATACCCACAATCATCTCCCAGTATTAGTTCAATATAAATGCATGACATATGAAGGAGAATTGATCAGTTTTATTGCATGCATTTCATTAAATTTAATTTGAAGCTGAGATTTCTTCTTAAATGCAAAATTGAAAAGTTATAGTGTTTTTTTAAACACAGTAGTTATAGTTATTTAAATTGTTTTCAAGTTCAATAATTGAATCACCGTTTTTTGGCATCTGCATATTTTTAGTTAACCAGATATGCCCTATATAGGAATATCCTGAGTTTTAAAGATCTTTTTTAGGTACTATTCTATAAAATGACTTTTTTCCCAGGAGGCTTTTTATATTATAACTGTATGTGGAACAGAAGCTAAGACTGATTCCAGATTCTTACCTGAAAATAAAACACATCAGTTCGCATTTCAAATGACTTCAAATCATCATCATCATCTTTTAACGACCCCATAATCCATTATGGGTTCAGTCTGTGCAATTGAATAGAGCTAGCAGGGTGTTTTAATGGCCGGATGTGTTTCCTGTCGCCAATTTCTAATGACTCCCAAAAATGTTCTGGCCTGATCCCATTGGCCCTGTTCATAATATATACAAAACTTGGTCTTGAGAGTGAATTACACAAATTCAAATTGGCCGCCTCGAGTTCCCCCGGAAGGGGTGAAGAGAGGTGGGATATAAATCTAATAAATAATAATAATAATAATAAATTGCAAAATTGAATTAAATGACTTTGTCAGTTAACTTTATGGGATAAGGTTTGGTCAATAAATATACCCATTCTTGTTTAAAATTCACCTCATGCCCAGCCAGTCAGCAAACTCTATATTTCATTCATACTTCTTACCTCCTTCCAACATCCACCATTGAAACAAAACCCCAGAGATTCTGCAAAAACGGGGCTTCTTTGGAGGCATCTTGATTTTGACCTGATATATTAATGAACTTGGGGGGGAAAGGAAAGAGGTGGTGGCTAGGAAACGATCAGACAAGAGAAGCAGGATCCTACAGTCATTTAATGGCCAGAGAAAGAAACTTAGGAAAGACCTTCCCTAACAGATCAAGAAGTTAAAAGCAGAGGTGGGAGGTTTGTACCTTCAGACATGCAAGATTCTGTTAATTAGCCTTACAACAGAGAGTAGAATTCATTCATCTTGTCATATTTCCTGTCTGGTTTATCTGGGAGGACAGACGCCTGCCTCTATCTCATAGTGGGAGGGGGAATAGAAAATAGGCAAAATTAGGTAAGGTCCCTGAACCTATCCATGATGATGTGCTCTGATAAAGAAGAAGGAGTAGTTAGTAATACTAACTAAATACTATACTAAAAAAAGTTAGTAACTAACTACTAAAGCATTTTATTTTCCTACCCAGCACAAAAGTTGCTGTCACTGTATTACTAACTAACTACTAATAGTAGTTAGTAACACAGTGACAGAAACTTTTCTGCTGGGTAGGAAAATAAAATGGTAGAACATTAAAGCCCTGGCCATCCCACATTGGGTAGTATAATAGCTAAAACCTGAAGTAAGCAATATGGAGAGAGGATGGCTAAATTGTTTTGCGAAAAGAATCAAACAAGTGCTGGCGTATTTGGAGACAGATTTACTTGGGGAAAATGTGGGCATTTGGCAGGGTCAGAGCCCCAAAAGCTCAAGGATCACCTACTTATGTTTTCTTTATTTTTGCTCAAGGTCCTTTCCCTTCAGGCTGTTGACAGATTAGATACGTATCATTCTTGCAGTGGCGTCTGTTACACCACCTATTTCATCTTCATTTCCCTCACTCTGTCTTCCTTGGGGGTTCCTGCATGCATGCAGTTAGGCTGAGGGTCTACCTGCTCACATACACTCCTATGCATGGGACTATCAGAGCAGTGGGAAAGAGGTCTCTGTTTAATGCTGATGTTCTGTCGTTCTGCAGGAGAAGAGCTTATGAAAATCAGTGAAGAGGATGAACAGGGATGGTGTAAAGGCCGGCTTCAGACTGGTCAGGTTGGACTGTATCCTGCTAACTACGTAGAAAAGGTCATTTTGTGATTGCTTCTCCCTTCCCATCACTGCAACCACCTGACAAAGTGTATTGTGTGATGAGTTTTTGCTGAGGTCCCAAATCATGGGCTTGCAACTTGCATACAAAAGAAACAAATGAAATAATCTGGACCTTTCCGGGGATATTCTTTTCTTGTAACCAGTGCTTCATTTTAAACATCTAGAAATATGCTGATTTTTTTTCTAATAAAGAAATGTAACATTTTCTGAATCTCCTGTGTACTGCAGAGGAATGGAAGGAAAAGGATTCAGTAAAGAGGCAAAGTATCTATTTGGGGTTGGGCGGGATAGAGAATTAACATAATCACAGTCAATTCAACATTGTCCTCCTAGTTATTGCTTTAAAAGCAAATTTGGAAGAATAATTTAAAATTATTCCTAGATCAAAATTATAAAGCCATCTTAACTGAATGCCCTTCATTAGTGGCATGAGTTGGAACAAGCCATGCAACCTATTACACCGCACACCCAATATTAGGAAGTTAAATTTTGACCCAGTGTCATAGTTGAGGGATAAGTTATTCAAGCATAATTATGTACTGTAAGATAGTAAATTCATTTTAAGCATTTTTTTCTGAATTATTTAAATAATAATTGCTTTTAAATGTAAACACTGGATCAAATAATAGAGTATTTGCATTAATGATTTCAAATATAATTTAAAATATGTAACCCACTTTACATCCCTAATGAAATGCAGCAAATGATTTGAATATATTCATATTCAAACTTGACAATTTAGAAACATTTTAGTGAAACCAAATGAGCAATCTCTGGTTGGATTATTATTATATCAAGTATGCAAAACCCCAGATGATTTCTAGATGATAACAAAGAGAAACAAAAAACTCACAAGTCACTAATTCTATCTACTGTCTGAATGTTTGTGGTTAGTCCTATTATTACGGAATAATTCAATGTGATAAATATTATCTGCTGCTGTTTCTTTGACATTATTTCCATTGACAAAAATGGAAATAATGCAGAAGAAACAGCGGTGTATAACATTTATGATGTTATGTCACGTGGATTGGCCTGCAGCAAGTTGGCTGTGGCAAGCTCGCTGCGCTGAGTTGGCCACAGCAAGATGGCCATGGTGCGTTGGCTATGGCAAGATAGCAGTAGTGAGTTAGCCACAATAAGTTGTCCTAGACCCATCTGGCTTTGCCCAGTTTGACATTCTGACCCTTCCCTCCTCCCTTCCTTTCCTGCCTCCCACAATCCAACTCCATTCTAAGTAGTTTACTAAGAGATTGAATAATAAAATACATGTAGGATAAGAATGAAAATAAGCAACACAAAAATAGTTATTAGGGAGCAGTTAGCTTTACATTGAGTAAAGGTTTCTTTGGGAAAAGCTAATGGAAAAAACAAGCCAATGCTGTACCAGCTTGCTCTAGGATAAAAATTCATCTTATACACCCAGTAAACAACTGACATAAAATTTAGAGGCAGTATGCATACATACAGGCAGTCTTTTCACTTAGTGGTATTTATCTATTTATATTAATCACATTTATATGGCTGCCCATCTCACAAAAAGCATCTCTCAGCAATGCACAACAATCAGTAAAACAACATATAAAAATCATTATAAAACATAAATTATTATTAAAATAAAAGCCACTAGAAGAGCTGTGGTGGTGCAGTGGTTAGAATGTAGCATTGCTGGCTAACTTACTGCTCACTCGCTAAAGTTCAGTTCTTAGCGACTCAAGCTTATCAACCTTGACAGCCTTGCATCCTTCTGAGGACCCAGATTGTTGGGGGCAATATGCTGACTCTGTAAACTGCTTAGAGAGGGCTGTAAAGCATTGTGAAGCGGTATATAAGTTTATGTGCTATTGCTATCAACATTTAGAATGTATAACCAGAATCTTTCTCACTATCAACCCCCTCCCAAAAAAACAACCCACTGCCTCATGAAGTGGTTCTGATATTGATATGCATAATTGCTGTCATTACTTGCTTTTGCCATGACTGTCACTTTATCCAATCTAATGCTAGTCATTGTTTAATTGTTGGTTGGGATGATATTCTTCAGTTAAGGCAACTTGATTAGCTAGATCATTGAAGAAGCACAGGTGTCTGATGATTGACTTATGTCAGCTGTCCCCAGCTGGATGAAAGCGTTTGTGAATCTTAATTTAATTTAATTTATTAAATTTATACCCCTCCTCTCTTCCCCAGTCAGGGGGAACTCGAGGCGGCTTACAAAATAATTAAAATACAATGACATAATAAAAAACAGTATAAAAAGATTAACAACAAACCACTCATACAACATACACACCAACACTCTTCCGGGGGAGTGGTCTTGGGGGAGTTTTTGTATCTGACTGAGGAAAATATTCAGTTGTGCTGACTCCAAGGAACCTATGGCACTCCAGAACACGTACCAATTTGAAGTCTGGAACTCAACCCTCAGGCTCAGCTAATATTTCACTGATACTAGTTGCCAGCAAACTGCTTCAGCTTGAGGCCGCTCAGTCTTGCCCAAAGTTGTCCAGACTACTTGCTGTAGTCTATGCCTGCTCTGCCAACACATTAAATTACATCACTGAAATTTTACCACACATGCAAGCTTGCTAAAATCCTAGAAGCACAGCCGTTGGAATGCAAATAATCTGCTGCAAATAATCTTGCATTTCTGTCTTGTTTGCTGACCGGTCTCAAGGCCTCCACACTTGGTGCTGGACTTTGCTTCTCCAGAATCAACACCAATGTCAGATGAGCTGTACTCTAATTTGGGCTGCTGCCTCAGCTTTGTTACTGCACGTCTGCGTAGGATGGGTTTCCCTGTTTGAGGTCTCTGCCAAATGTTGAAGGCGAACTTGTTGGGTGAACTTTGGTTATAATCCAAGTTTGAAAGCCATCTACAAAATTGAGGAAGCATAGAACAGAAAATAGTGAGTGCCATGTTCAATTCTGACACAAAAAACCTCCCTTGCCAAATATATTGGAAAGCTTAAAGCCCAAGCTGATGGGTTTTCAAGGGGAGGGCATCTAGTTCAAGAACAGTATTATTTTCATCAACTGTTTATCTCATTCTTGTGAGCAGTCCTATGCTAAGCTTCCTCCTTGCCGAACAGAACCCCTGTTTAAGCTTGCAAAATTAGATATGGTACTAGTATTGAAGTCACATAGACTCATGATGTGGATAACTCTAGGTTTACTTTATGACTAAGTTCATCAATTGAATGATGAAAAACAGCTGAGTAGCACCTATGATGCAGGAGACAAACCATCTGAGACCTTATCAAAAATCAAAGCCAACTGTTTCACCTTAAAAAATAGGAGCTTTTCCCCAACATGGTTACAGATGATCCTCAGTAATCACATTTGATAAACTAAGCTTTTTATAACAAAACCAGGATGATAGATATAGTGGTCTTCGTGGTCTCTTGCAAGATATTATGCCCCCTTCTACTGTCTTAAAACTGGGACTATTAAATCGGAATATCCTCATGATTATTAACACTGGGTTATTAATAAGCTTGCTTCGGGAATTGCAATTCCTACCTCTCAAGGGCACCACTTATCTAATGGTTTGTTTTCAATTAAGACTTTTTCAGGAAAGATTTTTGGAGGTATTTTTGAAGTTTCATCTCTTGATTTTGGAACAGAATCAACAAGTTCCTGATGCTCCCTCCTCCAAAAGAGAGCTGTTATGTTTCCCTATTTGGGATCTGAATGGGATGTCTGAATGTGGTCAAGCATTCTTCTGAGGGAAAAGCTTGCAAAGAGAATTCAAGAGGTCCTCCTCTGCTCTCTAACATTAAAACACCCTGGTGGTTTTGAAGCCTCCCGCCCCCCCAGTGTTTGGGGGAAAGAAAAAAATATAAGAATTACACACATCATGTGCAAGATAGTTGGCTCTGGCAGTTGGAAAGTTTTCCTCATGAATTCATAGGCCTTGGCTGAGAACAAATGCAGTGAGACTGCAATGTTGTGGGAGGCAGCCGGGGTAGTTGTCGCTGTAGGTCTCCTCACACTGCAAATTGAACCACAGATCTCTTGAAAAGAAGCACTGGATTTCTTGAAGACTAATTCTGAAACAAGAACAGAGGGAGAGAGATATTGACCAACCAGTCCTCCATTGATTTTGTAGTGATGTTCTTAGATTTGCATATCCTTTTTCTTTTAAGAATTTGGAAGTCCTCAGGTGAATCCAAAAATAGGAGGGTAGGAAGAAAAATGCTAAGGAGATTCTGATTTGCACAAAAACAGCACCATCCTTAGAAAATGAAACGGTGGTGTAGCCAGGTTCTCTGGTAAATGGGTGTTTTGTAATTGGACACGCCCATCATGCCAATCACTCTGTGAATGTGCCTATACTAAGTTCTCCCACTTCAGAACAGTCCAGAAAAAGTGTGATTGCTGTGCTAAGCCACCACATGGTTTCTGTTTACTTGATTGTCATTTGTGAACCCAGCTTTTATGGTTTGCAAATTTGGTTAATGGCTCTGCATGCTGGATGAACCCATCTTGTGACTGCTCACAACAGCAAAACGTTCTTCAATCTGACATGTTATCTTATCAGGGCCCCTCTTCTGGGACTATGACAGAAGAAGAATAGAACACAAAATAATATAGAAAATATTTGTCTTAATGTTCTAATTAAAAATAAATAAATCTGTTCAAATGCCAGAAGCATCCATTTAAATTAGGTGCATGATATGCTTGATCTCCTTATTCCAAACATGACAGCATCCTGCCACATTGTTAAATTATGAGCTATTTTGACAAGGAGCCAACAATTCAAAGTATACTGTATCTTATATTTAAATACATTAATAAAGAGATCTTTGGTAATTATTGCATTCATTTTTAAATATTTATTGTTTTTATATTTTTGTTTCTGACTATATATTTGTAAGTCACCGTAAAATTATTTTTAGGTTAAAAAAGCCTATAAAGTTTGTAATAAATACAGCTATTTATCATTTAGCAACTGTCTGCAAATATAATTAGTATTTTTTATAGTAATGAAAAACCATTTTCTGACCAATGCACATTTACAACAAAAGCCTTCAGTGTGAAACTGATTACAGTCTAGTTAATTTCAGGCAGCAGCTGCTAATCTGGAGAAGGGTTCTAATCAACTAATTAAGATCAAAGAGCTCACCTTGTTTTGCTTGAAGTTGTTTCTCTTTTCAACCAAGAAAAAGGCTTGGAAGGGGGGAAATAGGTCAAGTACACACCACTGCATAAGAAAACTCTATTTGAATGAAATGGCAGCATCTCTCTTGCTCACTTAGCAACTTAAATGACTGGGTCACCGGAACTAATTGCAGCCAGTTAATGAGTATCTGTAAGACTATCTGTAAATGGTTTGTGAATGAGGTTCCAGAGGATCATTTCCATCTTACTGTGTAGTATTCACTGGGAATTAAGCCTGTAGCAGTCTGTTGGTTGCTTATGTGCCATCAGGTTGTAGTAGTAACTATATATAATCGATAGATGATCTCCAAGATGATCTCTCCCCCAACCTGGTCCTTTAGGTCTTCCACTGTAATTGAGTTCATCCACCTTTCAGTTGGTCATCCTCTTTCCTCTCACATTCCCAGCACTTATTCACAACACAAGACATTCCTTTAATTTCACTCTTCAAATTAATTTCTTTTACCACACAACTGTCAGTTTAATTTTGTATACTTACAACATTTAGTAATGGACTCCACCCTGAGAATTTTTCTATACACTCATAGGCTTCAGAGAAAAACATGACCACCTGCAACTTTTTCTCCTTGTTTCCCATTTATTGCTGAAGGCCATCATTCCAAGATAGAAAGAAAATAAATAACTGCTATGTGAAATGTGGAATCTGTCTTAGAGGAAGACATAGGGAGAAAGGCCAGGAAGCAAGGAGCAGTCTGAAGGTCATAAATCTTTTAGGGCAGTGCAGACTGCCAAGCCCTATTGGAAAATGAAAAGGTCCAAACATTAAAGTAAGCTTCCCTTTGCTGTACAATAACACAGATTTCTAGGGAAAGGTCATGAACAGGAAGCTGACCTTGTCATGTGCAAGGAAGACAGAATAGTTAATGTCAACAATTCTTACACTTATGCTAAATGGAGGCAGCCACATCTATTGAATTAACACAAAAACAATGAAAATCACTAGAGTTAGCATGAGTTTGATATCTCAGTCCAAAAGTAAATACTGGAGAAAAATCTTTCCGGTTCATTTTGAAAGAAAAATGAACCCTTAAATTCAGTTTGTTACATCATTTTGAATCATGATCTTTATAATCCAGGATATTTTGTCACATTAGATTTCTTGCACTGCCGTAGTATGAAGTTATGCAACAGCAATGGGGATGATTTCTGAGGGGCGGTATTTCTATTACCCTATTTTGAGACTAGAGGCAAAGTATAGTACCTAGGATGTCTAGATGGATCTAAAACTATACACAAAAGAATGTAAGCCATCTAATGATGAAGAAAATACTTATTTGTAAGAAAACCTGGAACTCATCTCTGTAAAAAAAGTATTTGCCTCTTAGTCAGGATGTAAGTAAGATATGCCCTGTAACTCTTTGCTTATTACTTATTGTTGTTATAACAACAACAAGTTATATCATTTTTATAATTAACTCAAGGTGGTGAGCATACATAATACTCCTTCCTTTCTTCCTCCTAATTTCCTCACAACGATTTCCCCTTCCTCTTAGGTAGGTTGGGCTGAGAGAGAGTAACTGGTTCAAAATCACCCAAATGGCTTTCATGGCTATGGTGGGACTAGAACTCATAATCTGGTTTCTAGGCCAGCACCTTCACCATTGTACTAAACTGACTCTCAAACTATTCAAATATATTTGTGCCTCCTCATCAACAATCATTAAGTTGGGTTCACATACTACAGTGTTTCTTTAATCCTGGTTAATTGATACCTACAATTGGCTAGACTCACATTATATGATTTAGAAATCTTGTAAGATTTCAATCATTGTAAAATGAACTTCAGAGTACTCACTTAGTGACCACAATTGGGATTGGCTACTCCATCACTAAGCACCAAAGTTGCTAAGAGGAAAATTCTGGGACTATCATAGACTTATGTCACTTCCCATTTGGTTGTTAAGCACCAGTCATTAACTGAAAACATCACATGACTGCAACTATTTATTTCTGTGCTCTCCTTCTTGCAGTCATTTGGGAAGCATGTGAATGGTGGTTATGTGACCCCCAGGACTCTGCGACAGCAATAAATTGAAGGGTTTGTCATAAAGCTGTTTTTGAGCAATTGTTGCAGTATTGAACAATTGCTAAATGAGGCTATTGGTAAGCAAGGACTATGGTAACTGTATTTTATGAAATATTATTACATTTTGTAATACATAAAACAAATATTATTAAATATATATTTTATTTTAGGATTCTGTGAGCACCATTTTTCAGATGGCATCTTTGGATGTCATGTTACAGATTTAATGGTTAAGCTATAAACCATAAACCATGATTGTATAACCCAAAATGGCTAGGCTCATCCAATGTAATTTTTTTTACTTTAAAACCAGCAAACCACTAATCTGGCTTATTGATTATATGTGAACTCAAATTAAATAGAACAAAAACTGATCCTAAATATAGTCGATAACAAATGTCAACAGGAAAACATGACATGCAAATCTCGCCAGAAAAATAGACTGAGGAAAAAATGCCACTTTCTAAGATACAACTATTAAGAGAGATTGGTTATTGCTAATTCTTTAAGCAGCAGGATTCTAAAATCCAAACATAATGCATTAATACAGTAGAAAACTTGTATTTTTATAATAGTCTTACACTATAATTCACATTGGTGGAAATCCCACATGGGTGTGCTCATCTTTGGAGTTAGAAGTATTAAGACAAAGATTTTCAGCTTTGATCTGTCTTGACAGTTTGTTTGCTTGGAATGGGAGAAAAGAGCTGCCACCTACTGGGCGGGGTCAATTATTTCAACAGGCTATTTTGTTGTTGGGTGTTGTCCCTTGTTAAAGTGGCTGGGAAGGTAGTGGCACCTGGATAGCTTTGCCTAGGCTTGGAAGCTAAACAGGAGTCAGGCCTTGTTAATACTTGGCTGAGAGTTCATTAGGAAATTTTAGGACAACAGACTAGACTGGTAAGTAGAATAACATCCCAGGAAGAGGGCCAGGGTGAATCAATTCTACCCCTTGGCAGGGAAATGGGATAGGTGTTTTATGAAGACACCAGAGATATTTTACATGACAATTTCATTTGCAAACTCCACATGAATTGAAATTGTTCTTAAGTGTTTGCCTGTTCATGGATTATGCAAGGGAACACCCTACTTATTAACTGCATGGACACAAAACATAGATTTACAGTGTATAACTATCGGGGACTGGAGCACAAGTTTTCCCTAAGAACTCAAGTCAGGGCTCAACATAATAAGCGGTGGTCTGGCCAAATTACAAACTGGTCAGATACCAGCTATAGGGAATGGAGAAAGCATCAATACTTTGAACAAGTATGTGTGATATTCCTATTATGGCAAAATAAGACACAACGGGCTCAGTTTTTAAATCCATTTTATTTATTTATTTATTTATTTATTTATTTATTCATTTAATTAATTAATTAATTAATTGGATTTATATGCCGCTCTTCTCCCTTACAACATAATTAAAACACAATCAGTAAAAACATCCTAAAAGGCAATAAAATATCTATAAAACTCAACTATTAACCCCAATCATACAACACACATACCATCACTCTTACAGTGGAGTCATCAATTCCACGCCTGCCAACAGAGCCAGGTCTTCGTGGCTCTGCGGAAGGCCAACAGATTCAGGATGGTTTGGATCTCCATGGGTAGCTGGTTCCAGAGAGCCGGTGCTGCCACAGAGAAGGGAGGGAGGCGGAGCCGACTAGGAGGTTCTGCCCCAGGCGACTGATGGACCCAATTGGGTTTCAGAGGGAGCTTGGGGTTTTACCACCTTCCCTTGCCCACAGTTCGGTCACGACCTTGGTGGAGGCCTGGAATAGGACGGCCACCGAGGCTATTGACCG
>JANHGC010003691.1:57433-69045 GCA_027560395.1 Boaedon fuliginosus | reverse complement strand
CTCTGTTTTATATATATAGATTGTATAGGTTACTGTATGGCCGCCTCGAGGTCCCCTTTTGGGTGAAGAGAGGCGGGATATAAATCAAATAAATAAATAAATAAATATCTGGCACCCTTAAGTTAGAATACACATAGATTTGCTCACAAGGGGATTGAACTGGAAAATGAACTCAGGAAACATAAAAAAAGATGTGATGCCCAATTCAGACCTGAGAATTTATAAAAAAAAATAATGGCCAGTGCCTGCACAGGAATAGAGCCTGGATCATGGTACTTTTCAGCTTCTCTGTTGTCAGTTCTGATATTTATATTCAAAACTTGGGCTGGGATATGATATATATAGTATAGTATGGAGGAACTCTATTTGAACTCTGTGGTTTGGTGATGCTTGTGTGATGTCTTTCTCACAGAGTGGCCTCAATGAGATTGGCCTATCAAGAGCTCCAAATTGATCGGAAGAAGGAGGAGAAGAAACTTCAAAACTTAGAAGGGAAGAAGCGTGAGCAGGCTGAAAGACTAGGCATGGGCTTGGTGTCCAGAAGGTAATTGGAGAATAAAAGCATGGCTCCCCTTCTGTGTCATGCCTGACTAAAGCTGTTAGCAGTCTCAGCAGGCCTGGTCTGTGCCATTGATCTCTCCAAAAGCTGTTTGGATGCTGTATATATTCAGCCCCCTTCATAGGAGTGATTTATATTGTGGGCTTGGAGTAAGAAATTGCAATAAAAAAAGTCAGCCAGAGGCTAATGTGATAGTCAAATAGTGTTCAGAAATCTATACAAGTTAGGGAAAGCCTTTTTTAACAAATAAAGCAGAAACTATAATAGAAAAGGGTAATAAAAGATTAAAAAGGATGATGATGATGATGCTCAGTTACCTTGAGGGAAGATGGGTGGCCTATAAATTTTATAAATAAATAAAAGATGATGCAGAAAAATAAATGAAGACAGCATGGCAAAAAAACAACAACAACGATAAAGAACTTTTGAATGTTTTTAAAGCAGAAAGCCAGCCAATGAAACAGCTGAATCAGAAGAGTAAAAGATTCTCAGGGAGATAGAGATACATTGCAGATAAATTGAGTCAAGTCCTTTGCATCTGTCTTCACTACAGAAAATATAGGGAAACTGAGCCTGTATGGATTTTCTTAGGTAGAGGAATGGAAGCATTGAAGCCAGTTGAAGTAACAAGGGAAGGTATTGTAGATCGGCTTGAGACATGACCGTGGAACAAATCATCAGGTTGTGATGGAATCTACCTAAAGGTTCTTATAAATACTGTCAAATTATTGACATCTTAGCAAAAAATACCCAGTTTTTCTCTCAATTTAAGCTCACTATAAGAAGACAGGAAATCCCTAATGTAATATAATTTAAACAAGAAACTCAAGGGAGTTTGGGGAACTTTGTGGAGCAGTCAGCTTAAGGCCTGTTGCAAGCAAACCAATAGTAATCAGTAATTAAGCACAGAGCAAAACAAGTTCTGAAAGAAGTTTTGCACGGATTCAACAAAGAAAATTCTTTTGGATGTTATTTTTAAAAAGACTTTGCCAGCCTTCATATAGGGCCAAAGGCTATGCCACCACCGTTTCTGATAAATTCACAAGACTTCTGGGACACTGTCCTTTGGATAGATGAAACCAAAGTGGAAATCTTTGGCCATAATGCTCAGTGTCACATTTGGCGAAGCCCAGACACATCGTATCAGCACAAACATCTTGTACCAACCATTAAGCACAATTATGGAGGGGTGATGATTTGGGTTTGTTTTGCAGCCATAGGACCTGGGCATCTTGCAGTCATTTAGTCAACCATGAACTTCTCTGTATACCAAAGTATTCCAGAGTCAAGTGTGAAGCCATCTGTCTGACAGCTAAAGTTGGGCCGACATTGGGTCATGCAACATAGCACTGATCCCAAGAACACTAGCAACTCTACAATGGAATGACTGGGAGGGGAGGGGGAGAAGGTGTTGCAGTGGCCAGGTCAAAGTCCAGACCTCAACCCATACTGTGACGGGACCTCAAGTACATAAAGAAATGTTCAGAAAATCAATGATTAATGTTATAAAGGAGAGTGGACCAAAATTTTTCCACAATGATGTGACAGACTGATAAAGTCCTACAGAAAATGATTATTTGAAGTTACTGCTGCTAAAGATGGCTCTACAAGCTATTGAATCATAAGGTGTGTTTACTTTTTCACAGATGGTTTCTCCATTGCACTTTTTGTAAAATGATGAAATGGTACAGTATGTTACATGTTGTTAATTTGAAGTTGTATTTACCTACTTTTAAGAAATCCTAAGGAGCAGGTGACTTTTACTATGTACAGATACATAAAACCACAGAACTCAGAGGGTGTATTTTTTCACAAGACTGTACATACATATGTATTTATATTTGGTACTGTGGACCAGATTTAGTTCATGGGCCTAAAGATGTTTTAGAGTATCATCAAGCAAGCAACTTGAAAATAACTCTTGCTATTGTATAGCTGGATTTTCAAAAAAACTTCGACACAAAGGCTTTTCAGTAAACATAGCTGTCATAGGCTAAGCAGACCTGTACATTTATGGATTAGTAACTGGTGAAAAATAAATAGTGTAGGAATGAATGGGCCATTTTCTCAACAGATGGAAGTAAGAACTAGAGTCCTTCAAGGTTCATTGTTGAGAGCAGCATGTTCTAATTTGTTCATAGAAAAATTGTCTTTGGCCTAAGTAGTGAACCAGCCAAATTTATGAATGCTATCAAATTATTTAGGGTGGAAAAATCAAAAGGATCATGAAAATATCTAGAAGGCTCTCTTTAAACTAAATGAACTGTCATCAAATGGCAAGAGCAGTTCATTTTAAGTAAGTGGAAAGTGATATGTGCCAAGGTAATTCTAGTGTTGAAGAAATATTTGGAAGTATGGAGTTCTGCCAGGTCTTTTAACTTTGTATTGTTTCTTCTAGTTCCATTTCACATTCTGTCCTGTCTGAGATGCAAGTAATAGAACAAGAAACACCAGCGAGTGTAAAGTCCTCTCGGTCTCAGTTGGGCCTCTTTGAAGATACAGGAAGCTTCACATCTGGACCACCCAAGTACAACTAAGCTTTGCTGAGTTTTTAGTTCTATTAGTATTTCTCTATCTGGCCTGCACAGATTTCTTTCTCACATTTGTTCCTAGGTACAAAGATAATCCATTCTCACTAGGAGATAGTTTTGGTTCACAATGGGAAACCGAAATGCCCTCCTGGGGACTAGACAAAAGAGAAGAGGAGACAGACATCACAGTGTCAAGCATCCGACCCATTGGTGACAGGTAAAGTAAGGGGAATACACTCCTTTGCTCTAATGTAGAGCTGTGTGAATGGGGAGTAGAAGGGATCTGCTTGAAATGTATAGTCAGTGAAAGATTTCAGTACTTTTCTCTTATATTCAGACCGACCAACAGAAGAGAAATGGAGAGCAAGGTATCAGTAGTAGAGTCTAACGAAGCTCGACAGAAGTTTGCAGGTGCCAAAGCCATCTCATCTGACATGTTCTTTGGGCGAGAAGTTGATGCTGAGGTAGATTTTCTATGATTTTCCTGCCCACAGAGAGGCCTATTTCTGACCACCCTGATCAATATTAGCTTTTTCCCCACTTATTTTTAAAAATCTTTTTATTTCCATTATTTTTTAATAGTTGTTTTTTAAAATTTCCACCAGTATGAGGCCAGATCCCGACTTCAGCAGCTCTCAGGAAGCAATGCCATTAGTTCTGTTGATCTTTTCGGAGAATCTGAAACAGCAAATTTGGGTATGTCCATCAAAAACTAAAAACGTTTGTTCTTTTGGAACTGCGCTGTGGTAATTCATGACTCAACACCATGGCTTTGCTGCCCTCAGTTCCATATTGAGGACAGTTTGGTACAGAGCAGTGAGTAAAATAAGACTTGTAAAAATGTGTGAGTTCAAGTAGTTAAGTTCTCTGTCATAAGTGTAGTTCTTTATTTAGTAAAGATCTATCAGGCTTCATGCTTATATTTTTTCTTCCCTGCAGGTGGTGTATCCATTGGAAATGTACTACCTGCAGCTGACATTGCTCAGTTCAAGCAGGGAGTAAAGTCGGTTGCTGGCAAGATGGCTGTCCTGGCCAACGGTGTGATGAACTCGCTGCAGGTGAGAAGCGAGGGGAAACTATTTATTATACTTATATGCTATAGATGATGACATGCATTGGACTTTTTCCTCATTTTATTTCGTCACAACAATAGCAAGTAGTAAGTCAGGTTGAAAGAGAATGATTAGCCCAATGAGTTTCTGTGGTGGTGGATGAATTAGAATCTGAGTCTCCTCAGTCCAGCATCTAACTACTGCACCATACAGGCTTCCCAGTCAGTTCTTGGGCAGCTGAGCATGCTTCTAAACAAGGTCTTGAGTTGCCATTATTCACCACCAGTGTAGGATCCAAAACGTTTTGGGCAGGTGGTTGGACACGATGACCTACAAAGTCTCTTCCAACTATTAAGACATTATATTATAGTGATAATGCTGGAGGCTGGCCATTTACATTTCAACATGCCTTTTTCCTATATATATATATATATATATATATATTAAAGAGAAGAATCTAAAACACAGTTTTAAAATCGGGGTCCTGGAGCCTTGTGCACATCTCGATGCTCATGGACATCACATTATTTTATTCTGCCAAATGCGGCATAAAAGCACTAATTTAAGTACTTCCAAGACAACTAGTTGATTAGCCCACTTTAAGAAGCATTGCATACTTTTTTTATCGACCAAAAAAAAATAAATAGTATTGCATTTTTCATGGTCAATTTGAACTTGCAAATTTTATAAAGCTACATGGATCCAGTTGGATAATTTTACTGTATGCAGATAAGATGATGTTAAAATGTTGATTTTGAGTAGAAACATTGATAATACAGCAAGATGTATCTCCTAATACTGTATTTATGGGATTTACAGCCCTGTCTGAACTGTATTTATATAGTATGCAGTAAAATAAATTCTTAGAGACTTCTGAACTTTCCAAAGGGGATAATCATATGAAAACAAACCCAAACATAGTATAGATATCGAGACAAGACCCAACAAAAGTGCTTAACATCTTATGTATTGTTGACTGACTATTGATGATGAGAGATAAAATGGTAGGAAATTCAAGGATAAAAATAGAAATCAAATTAAAGAATCTTCCCCCCCAAAAAGCCATGCTGTTCCTAAGTTGTTCTGGAGTTTTGATTGGACTCAACTTGCAAGTTTGGTGAATACAGTAAGGTTCATATTTCTTATGTACTTAATAATGTGGCAAGAGAAGAAAAAAAGAACCACCTTGGACTTCCTTGAATAGTGACCCAGATTCCATTCTGGTTCAGGCTTGGCGTGCAAACCTTGAGTTCAAGTCTGTTTTTATATTTGTGTTAATTATGTAAAACATACATATGTTTAAAGAATTGTCCAATACTGAAGCTAAAATTCCCATGGTGATCTTTTTCTGACATTCTGGAAGGATTACATAGAGTTCTCCAATATTTTTTGTAGCCCATCTCACCGTTCAGATTTTAATAGGATGAACTTTTTTTTTGTATAACTTGCTCAAAAGCAATAAGTTTTGTTTATCAGCTTTGGACTAGTTTTTACAGCTAAATGCCTAGAAATCTTCAAGCATGTTTCTGAACAATTTGTTAAGTGATTTCCCCCACTCTTTTTCTCTTTTATCTCCTACCCTTAGGACCGCTATGGTTCATATTGATGATCTAGAAGACTGTACCTCTTGGCCATAGGTGTAACACCACTTGAACTTGGAAACACCACGTGGGAACTCTACAGGATACTTTCTAAACTGAGCGTAGCTGAGGGCTGCTTGAAAATAGAAGAAACGGACATGCTTGTCCTATACTCGAAAGTTTTCTGGACAATTGTTTTGTATTAGAAAACAAATATTTTGTCAAAACCCAGCCTTCAATGATTGAAGTATGGGCCTTTCCAGAGAACACCCCTCTGCTGCTATGGATTGAGATAGGGTGCAGATGTCATTGTGGTGCTGCTCTTTATATTTCTCTTTGTCTCCCTGACTGCTATTGGTGGACTTAGTATTGTGGAAGCAGGAAAGTAGTGTGTAATATTTCTCATGCTTCTGCATGAATTCAGAGGCAAATTATAGTACTTGTTGCATTGGTGGAGACTCTAGAATCTATGCTTCAGAATAGAGTGAAATTCCTTCCCCTGTCCATGGTAATCTACTGCCTTAAGGAACCAGCGTTATGCACCATTTTAGAATAGTGGCTTAAAAGCACAAATGTACATCATACAATGAAAGGTCAGCACTCTTGGTCTTAAGATTCTTTTATTTTGCAAATATAACTGATGATAAATTTGTGCAGGAGATAGAAGATCTTCAGTGATAAGCAAGGAAGGGTTATCAAACCTTTCCTATAATCAATTGGTTGTCCATTGAGTGCTGTCTTTTATTTCATGTGTTAAAAGAAATTGGAGGTGAAATGAGTGTTTACTATATTCACTCCATTCACTGTGTCCCGTTTTTGTTGCATAACCATTGCTACTACTGCCTTCTATTGGAATCACAATAATGGACTTGACTGAACACCATAGCTCTCCTGCAAACTATTAAATCAAAATCAGTTTCAAGATACCTTCTTCCACCTATCCAGACATCACTGTTGTCCCTATGCTTTCTGGGATCGTTGTTATAAATTGTTACAGCTTTATTGATCAAAGAGGAACTGGAATAGATAAAAGCTCCATCCCAACCTACATTGCTAGTCTGATGCCTCAGATAATAAAAAGGTATTTTGCTCCAAAGCACCCATTGCATCTGCATGCTAAATCCCATGTTTCAGTGATATTTTTCCACTTGAGTATTCTCATTTCAGCAGAGTGGGAGAATTATTTCCTCGTGAAATGGTGCTTACTGTTGTAACCATTTTGCATTCAAATTGCATGATTGTTGCTGCTGCACTGTGGGTTTATCTGGAAACTGCCACCAAATACAGTGTGTCCCCTAAGAAGACAAGCCAGTTGTTTAATAGGAAGAATAATCACCAAGAATACACTGAAATGAGATCTTGAGTTTCAGTGAGTTACACTTGCTAGAGGCAGCTGAGGTTACCAATGCCCTTTGAGGTTACCCACTTTCACATTAGTGTAACTCATTAGTGCAATTAATCTGCTTACTCCTTGTGCACTTCCTATGAAAATAAATGCCTGCATGGACTGACCAGAAATTTCCCCCTTTGCTTGCTTCTCCTTTGTATTCATAGGATTCTGAAAATAGCCTCTCCAGTTTCAAGTGTTGCAGATTTTGCTCAGTTCCTGAGCAAGGAGTTTGCAGAGCTTCATATCGGGCCACTACTTTTTCACTCAGAGATTAGAAGAGGTTTCCCCCGCTTGGGTCATCTCTGTACTTGAAATTCATCAAAATATTCATAAGTGATATGCAGCCAAAATTATGGCACTGCTTTATGGGGTTTTAATGGTGAGAGATATGGAGTCTTTCTCCTCTCCAATAAATCAGATTGGATTCTTGTGTTCTCAATTCCTTGTGGTTCTTATTTTCCTGGGCCCCAAATAATACAAAATGCACTGTTAGAAATCACCCCCTCCATCATATTTTCTATACTAAGCTATAAGAACGAAAATTAGATTTAAAGATGGATGGGCAAAATAGTGTGAAAATAAAATTAAGGTTGTTAGTGTTTTTTTTAAAATCTCTGCAAGTGTTCTGTAACATGACGACTATTTTTTGACTGCAAGGAATATTGCCTTGTAGTTTCAGCTGTATAATGTTCATACTTCACTTCCCCAGGAGTGAAAGAAAAATATTTTGTAATTCTTTAGTACTACTTCTTACGTCCTTTCAAAAGACCTCTGAATACCAAATGATACAGTTGCTACTTTTTGCAATATAATTTAGGATGCAAGAAATCTCAGTTAATCTATCTCCTAGTGCAATATTCTTTATTTTCTATACATAGTTCACAAGTCTCATCCTGAACCCACAGTGGAAAAAATTACCTATTCCTCTGAGCCATGAGTTTTCCCTTCTGATCTGGACTTCCATAAAATATGTTAATACCAAGCAATATAATAAAGGGTTCATATGTAGGGAGAAGGTAAAGTCTTGTGTGTACAACAGAGATCAAAGGATAGTGATGCAAACTCCACATAGAATTAAATTTCTTAACACTGAAACAAATGCTCTTGTATTTCAATCAATTTGACATGTTTGCCACAAGAGAGCAGTATAATCCTACAATTTCAATAGGTCTCCCATCTCCCTTTTCCCTAAATCCAACCCTTCAGTTATAAGGACCTGTTAACCATTGTATATTCATTTAATCAGTTCTCTGAAGAATCTGTCTCTTCTGTGGAGCCATCACTTTCAGTATCCACTTTCCGACGGTGGTGGAGCGGCCTCCAAAGGGAACAGATGCGTGGTGAAACACGAGAAGGCAAGTTTGTTGCATCCCCACTTGCACTAGAATTGGATACTGAAAGGCCTGAAATTGATGCAATCCTGAAAGAGAAAGAAACCTTGTTGTAACTTTGGTTCACATTTGTCACTATAAAAGTTTGTGAAAGCATACTGGGGAATGTTTAAAAGTATCTAATGATCAATAATTTGCTAAAGTGTTCAGAGAAGAGGAAAGCAGTCTTTGGCCACCTTTACAATTGGAGATTGAGCTCCTTTGCTTAGAAGCTCAGAAAGTTGCTCCTATAGAAAAGCTGAGATGTTTGAAATTTTCTTTTGCATGAACCATTTGGAAAAGCAGGCTTGCTCCTTGATATTCCTATCAACTGCACAATACTTCCTTTTAAATGATTTTTATTAAAATTTTCAGATACATAGATTAAAAAACTAATACAAGTTAAAATAAATTAGGAAAATGCAGAGAAATTACACACACACACACACACACACACAAACATGTTTTAAAGAAAAAAATATAAAGAAATGACTTTCCCCTTTATCACAATTTCAGTAACTTATCACCTCTGATACTGTAACAAATATCTCTTCTTCCCATTAGCTATAAGCAAAATTTTAAAGCATTGTCATTCAGTCCTAATAAAAAAGCCCATTAAAATTTATGAGAAATAACATATTTTAACCCTGACCCGGGAAATGAGGCGGGGTATAAATCAAAACAAACAAACAAACAAATAAATAAACCTTTAAAAAAATAACTTTATATTCCTTTGCTTTTTAACACAGCAACTTATGACTTTTGAAAATTCAACCAAGATCTCTTCTTCCTTTACCTCATCACTTGCATATAAACAGATCTTTAAAGCCTTGTCCTTCAGTCTTGGTCAACAAAAACCCATTAAGAGTTACTAGAAAAAA
Organism: Boaedon fuliginosus; assembly: GCA_027560395.1. Lineage (NCBI taxonomy): Eukaryota > Metazoa > Chordata > Lepidosauria > Squamata > Lamprophiidae > Boaedon > Boaedon fuliginosus. Next base: position 59,682 of record JANHGC010003691.1, on the reverse strand, counting down.
CAACTTGATATCCCCTCCATTTGCTTTTAATAATACTGATTTTTTATCTCATATAAAAATATATATATCATTATTTATAATAATGTCCCAGTATTTGATCTTTTTCTTTTTGTCTGCTCAAAACTTTAATGCATCTCTTTCGTAGATGCAAAATAAGTTATTCAATGCAAAAGTTATGAGAAAGCTAGTGTATAAGTTGTTACAAGAAAGTTATCCAATTCAATGTAAGAATGAATAATAATCATCAGAACAGCAAGTTTCATTACACCGGGTGAGTCTCTTTCAATCCTCAGCAAAAGTAGTTTATGCAAGTTTAAGGAGTTAAAAATGTTTTAGAATAAACAGCCAAAGAGTGATTAGAATATTGATTTTGGAAAGTTAAAAATGGTCTAAGGGTCTAATCTCATGTGACACCCAAAAGGAAAAAGAATGATGCCCTAGCCACTTAGTTGTTCTCCATTTTAAAAATACTTACAGTTTCTCTAATTCCTGATCCATAACTGGGTCAAGCAGCAACTCTACTTTCTCAGGGAGAGCTCCTGAAAATGAGTAACAAAAAGAGAAAGCCCAATTTAAATTCTAAGTCAAGAATAAGTTTCTATATACCGTAATACTATGGAATCTGAAGTGAATCCACCCATGAAAATGGAAATATATGAAGAGGAACACCTCCCTAGTTCCATGATGGAATTCATGTGACAAACTGCTCTCTGTACGGCTTAGGTTTGTTAGCCTTCTTCAAAAAGTAATTGAATTTGCAGACACTCATCCTGCCAACTGCCTGATCACCCTTTTCACAATTGCTACATTTGGAGGATCTTCTCCTACTCCTACAGGAAACATTTGTAGCATCCCAGCATCTCATTAGTTCAGCATGAGGATGGCCTGTTGAGGCTGATGTCCTTCAAACAATCATTTTATCACGTTATACTGTACATGAACTTCCATAAAACATTAAAGAATGATCGACCTAAGAATTTGTTTATTTGATTTTTTTTACCTATATATATCTCTACAATAGCTCCCCATCTCTACAAGACTCCCCTACTTGTCTTTCACTTTAACAATCAGCACTGTAGCTCCTACAATTGTCTTAGTAGTAATAAACACGAAATTTCAGACTTTTGCACTAATAAGGAAGGTATGGTTTACAAGAGAAACACAGCTGACTAATCAGGTCCTTGCTGACTTCCAAATATGGCAGGCTGCTTTACCTTAATAAGTAAAATAATCTACTTAAAAAAGTCACTAAAATATTAAATCCACATACAGTTGCATAACTACACTGAATTAAAAGCTCCATTCCTCTCTTTAGAGTTTGGACCACTTCATAACAGACAAAGAACATCTTTGCCTGACAAGGAAGTAAAGAATTTGTTTTCCATTATGAGCAGAGAAAATGGAGCACAGTCATGTTTTAAATGTCTTTTTAAGAATAGGGGTTTTTTTGGGGACTTCCGGGGCCACTTCCGGTGCTGCTGGTGGGAGCGATTGCGGGTCTCGCAATTGCCCCCCAGAAACTGCCGACTCGAGGGTCCGCAAGGACCCAAAACCCACCTGTAGGGTGGGCGAAGCAGAGGAGCGTGGGAGGAAGGGTCGAGGGGAAACGCCAATCCCCTCCCCGCCTCCTGAAGCTTCCGCTAAGAATCGGCTAGAAGACCGCCAGAAATGGCGGTCGTTTAATCGGAAACCTCGGGGGACAAGCAGAGCAGGAGGAGTGAGAAGAAACTTTGAGACGACAATCTGGTGAGAGGATTATAGAACAAGCGAGGGGTCCCTACGGAGCGGAAAATTTCTGTACGAGTAAAAGGGTTTGGCTGGACTACTGTTGGATATCGGGTGAAAACTAGCACGTTAGCCTGAAAAGAATTATTTCCCCCCCCCTCGGAGCGGCACCAGCGGTAATAGCGTGCCTTTGGAGAGACTTAAGAACTGAGCTTGAGCCCTTTCCCTATTGTGACGGGTGGATCGTGATGGCGGCGGCGGAGGAAAAGTGTGAGGTTAACGATGACTTCTTAAGAAAATTTATGGACCGGGTGGAGCTTATGAATATGGAGATGAAAATGATACGGACAGATACAAAGAAAAACTTTGGTGAGATTAAAAATGAATTGAAGCAGATGCGGCAGCTGATACAAAATAAAGAAACAGGACTAAGTACCCACTCGAGATCCGTAATTAACATTTTGGGAAAAGACACGATGGAATGCGAGGCCAGCCGGAGGGACGAGGAGGAAGAGGCGGGGCTA
>JANHGC010003691.1:18432-38365 GCA_027560395.1 Boaedon fuliginosus | reverse complement strand
CATACCGGTGGTACACATGCCCGGAAGGAAGGCTCTGCGTGCCACTTCCGGCACGTGTGCCATAGGTTCACCATCGCTGCCCTAAGAGGTAGCTGGAGCTTTACGTATTATGTTTCATACTGCCAAATATTAACCACCCAAGGCATAAAACATAAATCCAGAGTTATGAATCCATAAAACAACCATCACAGCAGAAACATTAAAAGAATGAAATAAAATTTAAAATAATCATTGGTGGCCTAATAAAATCATGTTATGTTAATAAAGAATGTAATGTATTCCCTACTAGAAAGTTATATTAAAGGATCCTGAAGAAACATAGGAGTCAAGCCATTTTGGTTAAAAGAAAGCCCTCTGAACTGTACACACAAACCTATTGAAAATTAAAGAAACATTGCAATGTAATGGCTACAAGTAGCTCTCAACTGCTAGCATGAGGGTTCCTCCATTTTGTATCTATTCTGATTTTTTATTTGTCTTCAAAGATATTCCCATATAAGGTACTCTGTGGTAATCTAGATAGCGATGAGGTACATGTCACTGTTGCCAGAACTTCCTGCTCCGAGCAAGATTACAACTGGTGTGCTTAAAGAAGGATCTCATCCTTCATTTCCAAATCTAGCAGTAGCTATGTGATCAGGGTGACCTGAAAATCACAGACCTGCTTCCTTGGTGAGAGATTCCCCAAACAAGAAATAAATCCAGAGAAGGCAAAATGCTAGATTCTTGTATAAAGAACAATTTTGGACCTGAACTTCAGCCTATTTTGTATCAGCCTCTTGTAACTTCTAGACAGAGTGTCACAAACTCTGTATATTTAATTGGGTATTACCAGCATACTAATACCTCATCTCAAACTGAGGGACAACTTGTCCTAGTGGTTTCATACAGGTCTTAAAAAAAGGCCCTGTCATCCCCTCAAGGTAGACCAGGTCAGTAAACAAGCACCACAAGAAATATTTGGTTGACATAAGTTATAACAACAGAATGTTAAACACATGAAAGCATTTCTCCTTCTCTTTTTCTTATACCAGAGTCAAAGAAGATGAACTTTGAGTTTCTTTCTCATGCCTTCCTATTTTTCCAGTCAAATTCGTGTTTTCCTAATCGCTGTTGATATTTGTTTAAAATGCCATCTCTGCACAAAGAATTCCCTATTGTGCTACAGTAACCTCTCCTCCCTTGCCACCAACTGGCACTGTCTGCTTGAGGAGAGAGAGATTGTAGAACAGTGCTTCTGATCCCCAAACTTTGAAGACAGTCCAGAAAGTTTCCATTGTCAACCACTGGTGGAAGATCAAGTGCAACCAGGAGTGCAATCCAGATCTTGTTGAAGGTTGTCCGCCAAAGCAACTCAAGATACTTATGTCCCATATCCTGACTGAACTCTATCTGAGTCTATCACATAATTTGCTTTTCTATGACATTCTGTAGCTGAAATGTTACCATTTTCTTAACAACCTTCTCTAGAAATAGAAGGCTAGAAACAAAATGTAGGGGAGATCTCTTCAACATGCTTGACTGCCTCTTTTAAAGCACCTAGTATAACCAACTCTCCTAGATAGTCATTATCATTTACCAATCTAGTCACTCAATCCCTGTCCCCTAGTAAAAGGGCCCAAAAGGAGTATACATTTAAATTACAGGCTACAGAGCCCTTCTTTATCTGACTTCATGAACCAAAATGAATTTTATATCACTGAACAAGACTTTGCTCCAGTCACAATTTCAGACACTGGTCAGGTATAGGAAAAACAAGAATTTGAATGACTTTATCAATAAAAAACACTATGCAGTTTGGCAGGTCTTCCTGCCTATCTCTCTCTGGTAGGAGCAGCCCATCTTAACTAGCACTGCTTAACAACAAACCAATGACATAAGAAGACAAATAGTGATAGTTCATTGGTCTGATCTTTACAGGTTAAGCTCTTTTCCACAGCTGTGCTGCTTTTTGTACAAGTACTGTGTGATTTATTTCTAGTGTTTCATCTCCAAGAACCAAACACAAAGCATCATAAGATTGGCAAACTAAGAATTGCTGCTGCAAGATAATCACTTCAAGAGCTCTGTTAACTCCTCAGTAAAACCAAGCATTTGATGACACACACTGCAAGTTCCTGGGAAATCCCAAAGCACCTGGTAGAATCTGCACGTTATTCATTTGAGGTTTTGGCCCCTGGAGACAAACAAACAAAACAAGAATCTTCAAGACTCTAATGGAATCACAGAAATCCTAGCTTTAGAGTCATCTTAGTGCATTCTATTTGTAGAGATGGCTTTGTCAACAAATCATTAAGAGTGAGAAAGATTTTCAAGCAATTATATTTGTCTGGTTTCTATGTGGATTTAGAATTAAACTAGATATTCTTAGATATTTTGGTCTGCAAATGAATCAAGAACTATATGTCTTTGTCATTCATAATAAGAGCTCTTACTCCTGAAAAAAAAACACCAGATCAGTAAGCATTGATGAATTGCAGGATTTGATGGAAACATGAGCTACAATTCTAAAAATATAGTAAAAAAAAACTTGTGAGAAACATCTTTCTAAATACAGAAGTTGCAACCATGGTATTAATTTTCATTTTCAAACCTGAATACCGAAAGTTGCCCTATTTAATTGGCATCAGACAGCAGCAAAGTTAAATGTTTCTGCTCACAGGGTTGGGCAACTATAAATGAATTACAATCATACAGAAAGAACTATGCCCCATTTCTATGCACCAAAGCAATCTGTTTCAGTAATACAGATAATTTAGAATTGCTGAGTACTATCAACATATTGTTGCCAATAATGTTACATGAATACATCCAAGTGGAGCAGCGGGTTCAAAGCTCAACTTGAAGGTATCTTTATCTTTTACCTTTACTATTGGAATATGAACTGATCATGGACATTAAAATATAATCAAAGCAGTAATCATCTGGGAATGCATAAAGGCTCACCTTGCTGCTTTCTGAGTAAGCTCCACAGGAAAGTCAGGGCAAAGCAGTTGCAGTAAGCAGTGGTACTCCTTGGCAGTCAGCAAGTCTGCAACACAAAGCAAAAGCATTAAATGTCAGGTGTATAGTCTCCCCAGCATTGAGGATGGATCATGGACTTCTTCATTTACTTTTAGGATATAGATAGTTTTGATTAATGATTGCAATTGGGATTGGCAAATTGTTATTAACAAAGCAATCACTAAACGGGGAATCATGTGACTGCAACTATGCTCATGATTTTACTTTAGATTTCTTGTTTCTCCACTCCCCTGTCCTTTGATGATCCCAGTCCTGGAATAATTAGCAAGGAGTGAATTGTTATATTTACATTCATTGAAGAGAAAGGAATAACAAGACAGTAAACAGACACACAATGGAAAATACACATCAAAATGAATCTGCTGGTACAAGCAGCCCCAAACATATGGATGCTCCAACACTGGAGTTTTTAAAGAAGAGACTGGACAGCCATTTGTCTGAAATGCTGCAAGGTTTCCTGCTTGAGCAGGGGGTTCCACTTCCAACTCTGTTATCCTGTGTTTGGGGCTGGGACCTATGAACTTACTAGGCAAAATGCCGGTATATATCTCATTATGTGCCTGCTTACTCCTTTGTAAGCCACCTCAAGTTTCCCTGACCGGAGAAATAAGGCAGGGTATAAATCCAAATAAAGAAAGAAAGAAAGAAAGAAAAGAAAAAAATCAGCTCAGGCAGAGGAGAGATTGAGTATTTAGACAATCTTTCTTGGGCCTGACCTGTTTTGGTTTTGTTTGTTTGCTTGTTTTTTGTTTTCCCCTTCACACAGCAGAGAGATTGAAGAAGAAGGGAGCACATGAGAGCACATTTGCCTAGTGTGCTTCTGGCTCTCAACCCTTGTTTGTGGATACCAGTGCTAGTTATGTGTATTCCCCATTGTGTGCCTACTTATCCTCTTGTAATCCCTTCCTCTCCAAACTCTCCTCTCTACAAGAGAAGGGAGAAAAGGGTCAGACACAGGACAAGTGTACTGACTGTTTTAGCTATCATGTGACTGAGATATGCTGTGAAGGTTGTAAATATGTGCCTTGGTTGCAAAGTTTTTTCGCAGTATCATAACTTCGAACAGTTGTTACATGAGACAGTCAATAAGTGAGGCCTACTTATACTTCATATTAGACAGCATGTGGCAACATTTCATGGTATTTAAAATTTCTCTTATACAGTATATGGTCCATATGTTAATAGGGAAGGTCAAAATATCTCTAAAGACAGGGTGAATTATATGGGATGTGAAACATTCAGAAATTGGGAAAATTCTTAAGCCTATGATATTAAACTTCCTGATTCAGAGATTACTAATTAGGCAGAAAAATAATTCAATCTTACATTATTTGTAGTTCAGGACACATAAGATTAGTCCACAGTACAGGTAATTGTCAGATTTAACAAGGTGATGTATTTGAGTGTTGATCATTTAACAAAAACAGTATGTATAATTACTATTTCAGCAAAATCAATTGCCAAGAACTGCAGGAAACAGGCCTATGCCTGCTATGTTTCAAACACTTCTTTGTACACAGGATCATATAATTTCTACAAATTAAAAACTGGCATAGTATTTGCTTCCTTCGTAGCCTCTCCTCTTCTGTCTTCAATCATACATTCCAAAGTCTGCTTTTTAGTCATACCGCTTCTTCTGACATCACAACATTCTGTAGTATGCCCAAATTATTGAAACTTCTGCAAAAAGAAATGTGTAAGGGCATTGATACAAACTTTGGTTTGTTTTAAACAAATACTCAACACAGAGTAAGAAATTAATCCTGCACACACTTTTATGGGAACAAACCTCATTGAACATAATGGGGCTTCTGGACAAATATACAGAATTGTGATATAAATAGAATAACATAATTAGAAATGTTGTTTCAAAAGAAAAATATATGACTCAAAAAATAACTGGATGTGGGAGGCAAAACCTTGAAATTTTTGCATACAGAAAACACACGAACTACTCCTTCTACAGAGCAACAATCCCTTTGAGAAAGGCAATTCAAACTGAAAATTATGGGAGAAAAGGTGCTGATCAGGGGTGGGATCCGCCATGCAGCTGTTCTGTCAGAGTGCTTGCAGAACCGCACCAAGATTTCTGAGTTGATCACGCTCAACACGCTTTTGACAGCCGTTCGGAAAGCGCGCCCACGAAGCGGGTAACCAGCGAACCGGGAGAAATCCATCCCTGGTGCTGATGCCATTTTCCTAATTCAGTGTTACCCTGCAAACCCAGTAATGCTTCTTGGTAAACTCATATATAAAAATGCCTGTTTTCCTGGGCAGCCAAGAAATTCAGTGTCAACTTGAATTAAATTCTAGATACGTATGCACTCATTCACAAGCATGCATACACAGATCCAAACTGTCTTGCTGAAAAAGATATTCCCTGCTTTTAAAAAAAGCTATCATAAGTAATCTATACATGTTTTCATGTAATACCTAGTTTGGTCCAAAAGACTCCTTTAAAACAAATTAGTTTCAATTTGGTTTTTTTTTAAATCACTGGTATGGGAACATTCACTACCACATGTTTGTAAAACCATCCAAGCAACATCTGGCAGCATTAGGAAAGGCAAACAAGATCTAAGGACATATATGTAGAAGTATGGCGATTAAACCCACAAACATTATTACTTTGGCATCTAGTAAGGCAGCTGGATGGCTTCTTGGAATCGGGTGTGCAAAACTGGTCAATATAGTGAAGAAAGGCAAATAGACAAGAGCCAAAATACACAGAGTAGCCAATCCAATGAATCATCTCTTAAGAGTCCTGCTTTGTAAAAGGTTGGCAAAGAAAAGCCTCTGTGGTTCTTGAGGGGAGAAGACCAAAGAGGTGAAACTCAAGAGCATTTACAGGATGGAAAGAGAATGGAAAGATACTTATATATAAAAACTGTGCATGATTTCAAGTTCACAGTCCAAAAGATTGTGGACTGAAGTTAAAGTGAGGGCTGGCTGAACAGCAATAATTTTGACAAATTTCTATATGCAGGAGAATGTAAAGAATGGAAGAAAAGCCAGTAGTAAAACTAGAGCCAAGTACAGGAAGGGAGTGAAGCCAAAGGGCATTAAATGGAAGGCTATAGTTAGAGCTCATTTGCTCAGTTACTTGTTATCCCTCTACTGAGCATTTACTTTTCTGCTCCAATATTTAATTAATGCAGCTAGAATCAAAAGAGGCCCCTGCATGTTCTCAAACTAAGCACTGGCATGCATTTACAAAGCTACGGCTTTCTTCTGCTGATTGCAGCCCATTGTGCCTCAAACAATGGAGCTACAGAGAATTCTTTGCCATTTAGGGGTGGGTAAAGGATCACACTAGCAAAAGAGATCCTGGAAAGCTACTGTGCATAAATCTGGGATCCTTGCCTGTATTTCAATTGGGTATCATCCTAGACATTCGATATTTTACAATGTTTAAGCAAATTAGACTCTGTTTGAATACTCATGAGTTTCCAGCTTGTGTTTCTGCATATTTAATCATACCCATATGTAGGCAGAATTTAAGTTCAAATTTTCCCATGCTATTGCTCCTCCATATATGTTAGAATTCAGCTACTATGTTAGAATCTACTAATGATGAAAAATCATGGTTCTTGAGGAATATAGGAATTGAAATGTTTCTAGAACATCTGGTTGGAGAAAAATGCTCTAGTGTTTAAATAAGAGGCAGAATATACAGTATTCAGGGATGCTGGTAGCATTCTTTTTCCCCTTTATTTTTCCTTTATTTTTTGTGGCAGAAGATAGAACCAGGTATGGCATTTCTCTTTAACCCATCTCTTCTCAGACTTTTTACTCTATTTTGCTCCAAACTTCTGCACTGAATTTTAAGAAACAATTTGGAGTTCTGGATGCACAAAGAAACCAAGACTATAAAACCTGACACCATTTCGACAGGGTCAAGGCAAAACAAATATGACTGAGGAAAAAATTACAAAAACAGGTGTGATTCTTCATTAATATACCCCTTAAGGCAGCTTTATGTACTATGTATTCTGTGTTGAACATTAATTATTGGAAATTGATTCTTTATCAAAGTATTTTATTTTGTTACTGATATCTTTTGTATTTTTGTGTTCAGTTTTTAGTTTAAATCTAGAATGTACAGTCCTTTTTTATTGTCAGGAAAATTTACAGCAATTGACTGCTGGGGAGTACAAAACATGTATATACATGTACAAAATATACACAAAATTTGTGCAACATGCAATACTATTGTAAGAAATTGAAGTTCTGTGAATGGAGTATACAAAAGTAAATCAGCAAGTAGACATGTGGTGGGGACTTTTTTATGCCAAAGAAATAGCATCATATTAGTGAGGTTCCTTAATCTAAGAGGAGAAAGCCATGCACCTGATATTTACCTGGAGATTCTCAATTGTGATATGATGGACAGGAAGGAACATCACAACATGAGTAATAAGAGGGAACAGGTAGCAGAAAGGAAACATACCCATCCCACTAAGCCAGCTATTGAAATGCAAATCAATTCCAGATGGACAAGGGGAAAAGTCCAATATGGGTGATAGCTACATGTTTTTCTTACTCTTTTGTACTGTTTCTTATCAGCCCATTTAGTGTCTGCCAGCATATTTCCACAGAGAATAAAAAAACTGTGTTTGGGCTGAATTAATACAATAAGTATACAGTTTTTGCAGTGAGGTTTAGTGAACAATAAATGTTTTGGTGGATCTACAGAAATTTTACAAGCTAATTGTGCGTAGAATCTTGTGAAGTTCTTCCACTAGGATCTTGGCTCCAAAGAATGTTTTATATCCCTATTCTACTCCAAAGTGAAGTTTCTACTTATATGTATCAAACACAAGCCACATCCACCTGAATTCATTATTGAAGCACAACAAATAAGTCAGCATATTTTGTAAAGCCAAGCGGCATTCTCTATGCATAAAAAACAGGGAAATGTGATAAATCATGTAACTTTATATTAAGAGCCACTATGGAAATCATGACTAAACACAGCAGGGATTTTTACCTTATTACATTTCACAACAAAGAAAATCTTATTATACTGTACTTGTAAAACATTTTACTATGTGAACATTCTAGAATAAGGACATCATTATTCATTTACTTTTTAAAATTGGACTAAGAGAAAAGTGAAAAGATTCAGGAGTTTGCAAATAGGAAAATGGCCAGATCTTTTCCTTAAATTTGCAGACCATGTCTAAAATCTATTATCTAACCTATAATGATGTAAGCAGTATCATTTTACCATACTTATTATCGATGATAAATTAATTTGTACATATTATCTATAGACAGATCTCAAGGTTGAATTGTAACTTGAGGCAGTCTTATACTTAATACCAAGTACTGTTAATTTCTGCTATTCTGCCTTTGTGAAAAAGAATACTCGATTCTAGCTAGAAACCACCAATTTTATAGTTTCAGATTTATATATTTATGGATCTATTTTTATTTATAGATAGATAAATTCATAATTCCTATTACTTTTGATCATTTGGACTTGATGAAAGCTTAATTGAAAGAAATAATGAGTAATAGTAAAATAGTGAAATCATAATTCATCTACAAATATACTATACCAAATGCATAAGGTGACCGCTGAATAGGAATAATGCTTTTTTAAGCTTCCAATATTTACTTTACTGGTAATATAGATGGAAAATTTATGAAGCTTAGCCAGTGATAATCTGTTTCTCAGTATCTGTCTGTCTGTCTGTCTGTCTATCCATCTATCTATCTTCTGTCTATTTATCCATCCATCCAATCAGCTCAAAGTACCAAACATACCTAACTCTCCTGCCTCCTACTTTTTTCGATAACAATGCTAGAGGTTGGTTGAATTGAGAGAGTCACTAATCCAAAGTGGCTTTCATGTCTAAGGCAGGACTAGAATATAGTACCCTGCTTTCTAGAACACTATCTTAACATTCAATCAATCAGAATAGAGCTGGATGGGACCTTGGAGATTTTCTAGTCCAATGCCCTGGTCAAGCAGGAGACCCTATACAATTTGAGACAAGTGCTTTTTATTCTGCCTTCTCTCTTCTTTTTTCACTTACATTAATATTTAATCAACCCAATGGCGTGTCAGTCTCTTATGTTGCTTCCTAGTTTGTCTATTGATAGCTGCAGATATCAACCATAAGATCCTTTTTATTCCCATGCCCGCACTACAATTCCTGGAAAACTCAATCAAAATTCAGCTATGCCCAAAAGGTATCAAGAAATACTGTGGTACAGTGCTTAGAATGCAGTATTGCAGACTAACTCTGCCCACAGCCAGGAGTTCGATCCTGACCAGCTCAAGGTTGACTCAGCCTTCCATCCTTCCAAGGGCAATAAAATGAGGACCTAGATTGTTAGGAGCAATATGCTGACATTTATAAACTATTCAGAGAGTGCTGTAAGCCCTTTGGAGCGGTATATAAGTCTAAGTGCTATTGCTATCATTTTCTGTGCTACATCAGCCAAAATGTCATTATTACTTTCCCTGAGCAATGTCTACCATTTACTGTGATTACTGCTTTCCAGTTAACTACAATGACATCACTGAAGGCCCAGTTCTAAAAAAAAACCCAATCTATTGAAATTGCCAAGAGCTGCTCGGAATAAACAAGACTCATTGGGTACATGACCACACAGATTCTTCCTGTCTCTAAGATACTCAGGCCACAGGCCAGGCCACAATCAAGTCAACAGTCCTCATGGCTGTTCCACAAGGAAGGCAATGGCAGGACACAGGAAGATATTATCACAATAAATAGAACTTTCTTGTAATCCATCTGTACCACAAATTACCATTTTAAATGCTTTATCTTTAAAAGGCCATACTGTGATCCATGTAAGAGGCAGCCAGAATGATTGCATACCATTCAAGCCATCAGTACCACCCATGAACTCCAAGAGGCTTAGAGTCAAACTGGAAGAGTGAAGTGGAGAACAGAGATATCCTTACAGCATTTAAAAACAGTATTCATTTTCCCACCATGAAGCACAGATTGTTCAAATCAACCACAGAAGTAGCTGTTTGAACAAAAGGTCAGAAGAAAACCAGCACATCTAAATTGCAGTCTTCTGTGAAAACCCCTAAATTATGATATTTTTTTCATATTGGACTGTGAACTTTGGAAGATCTACCACAACCTCAATGTACCTCAACCTCTGTGAACTTTGGAAGATCTACCACAACCTCAATGTGCTTTCTTCTAAGAATAAATTACATCATAAAGAGAAATACAATTAACAAAGTGGTATGTGTTAATTTTAAAATGTAGCAGAAAAACAGTAAGTAAGGTGTGATTTCATTTCATGTCTGACTTTGCACAGAAGTTATCGGCCATCTTAATAAATTTACTGTATATGAACTGGTAATGGGAACTCATCTGTAGTTTTAATCAGTAATATCAGAAAAGTAAGTATGTTAAATCCACATGATGCAGGTATTATCAGATCATGACCCTACCAAATATAACATTACCTAATCCCATCAGGAAAAGATGCCTACATCATGAACTTTTTACCAGATTTATCATATTGCCGAATCTTTGCTAGCCCTAAAATTAATGATGAAAATAACTCTCGGCTTGATTGTATTGACCTGATTAGATTGAAAATGTATGTTTTATGCACTTTTTCAGTAAAGAAAACTCTAATAAACTTTACCTTTTGTTGAATTTTTAAAATCAGTACCTTAAATCGGGGAAAATTAAGTATAAACTAATGAAGGCATATATTTTTCAAAGCTAACTAGTTAGTTGGCTAACTAAACTAACTAATGAAGGTATATATTTTTCAAAGCCACCTCAAGTTCCCTCTGACTGGGGAAATGAGGTGGGGTATAAATAAAAATAAATAAACAAACAAACCAATAAATAAACTAGAAACTTACACTCATATCTTCTCTTATATATGCATATACACACCGCCTTAAATCCTCTGTGGACAGATTGGCTGACGTCATTTGAGGCTGCAACAGCACTTGACACTCCAGCATCTGGGCTGCTCTGACACTATAAACTTGCAGCTATTGCTACCCCACTTACAACCACATCTTTCAGACCCTATTCCTTTCAGACTCAATCTGGGCAGTCAGTTAGAAGTGTTCCAAGGTTTGGTGATTAGCTCAATTTGTAAAATATATTTTTAAAAGAAAAGAAAAATATTTTTCAGAGTTATTCTGTATGCATTAAGAAGATTAAATACCTACTTGTAAATGCATTTAAATCTTGCCAAAAAGACTAATAGGGACTAGTTTAGGCAATTGACAGGAGTCATCACTGACTTCAAGGCGCAAATTAACACAAACATAGCTAGCTAATAAAACCTTTTCTTTCTCATCCTTGTTCCCTGCCTCTCAAATATTGAAATTCTGGATTGTGTAGAAATTTTAATTATGAAAGTAAGCATGCCTTTTTTAAAAGAAAGAATATAAATGTAAAACAACTTAGATTAGATTAAATTCCAGTATAATTCTGTGTGTGTGAGAGAGACACACACAGAGAGAGACAGAGAGATAGAGATTAGTATGTTCCTTTATTTACATGCTTTCATTCTCTGTTGTGTTTCTGAATCTAGAAGAACTACATTTTACTTTGATAACTAAAAATAAGTAATTGATGTAACTTTCCTACTATTTATGTTTAAACTAAAATGAAAGAAAACACAATTTGGTATTCTGAGGTGGAAGCAAACTGAAATCAAAGAATCATATAGTTTGATCAATCCAAACTTAATTATCTCAATTATTCCCATTATTCCTGTTAAAGATTAAACAACAGAAAGTGAATGAATGCAACCAACTATCCCTTAAAAATCACATACCAGAAAATGGTGCAATTTTATGTCTTTGGTTTGCAGAATTTACAGAAATTACACTAAAAAAATTTAAACCTGTTTAAGCTTACAAATGACAGAAAGAATCACAAACAGCAAGATATCGTAATAGAACATATTCAAAGAACATTGATTTTAGGCTTTGGAAAATTGCTAATATTGAGAGAAAGGCTAATTTTAAGGCATCTGTGGTTTCTTTTCATATTTTGACATGACAATCCAAACTGTCCAATCATGCATCATCTCTTGTTCTTAACAGAATAGCAATCATTATGGATATGACAAGATTTATGAGAAAGGAAATGCAGTATCTGTCATTCTGTAAGATGTCCTGATGACAGTGGGTTTTTCATCCATCACTTTGGTGTCTGAGCATGGCAATTACTATTAATGGTCCACCATTCTGGATGGGATTGCTGTCAGTCAATCTCTCCACCTAAAAGGTTCCTTAGCAAGTGAGTTCACTCTCTCTTTCCTTTTAATTCTGCATCATATATAATAACTGAAGAGAAAAGAAAAGAAACCAGTAAGCAAGCGATGAAATGAGCTGTTCACTTAGCTCCTTTTGTTCCCTTGTCAAACCTTTTTCCATCTGGTTACAGATAGAAAATCATAACAAAGAAATTGTCTTCTTTATATACTCTTTGTGCTTTGAAAGACTAGAAGAAATGCATAGCAATAAGAACTTTCTTCACTATATATTTATGTGTCCTTTTACTTCATCCTTCATCTCTAAGCTGTTGGAAAAATTCAAAAGATGAATGAGAAAGTAGTTTGAAAAACAGAATAATCAAAAAACTCCTTCAAGGAGTTGGCAGCAGAGTCTGACCTTGCTTCTCTGAAATACAGGTAGTCCTCAGCTTACAACAGTTCATTTAATGACCGTTCAAAGTTACAGCAGCACTGAAAAAAGTGACTTATGACCAGGGATGGGTTCCTACTGGTTCGCTGGTTACCTGCTTTGTGGACGCGCTTCCTGATCAGCTGTCAAACACGCGCAGCATGCAATTGACTTCAAAATCTTTGTGGTGTTCTGCAAACACTTTGATCCAACAGCTGTGCGGCAGCTATCATGCCGCGCGTGTTTGACAACCGATCGGGAAGCACGTCCACAAAGCGGGTAACCAGCGAACTGGTAGGAACCCATCCCTGCTTATGACCATTGTTCACATTTACAACCATAACATTCCCATAGTCACATGATCAAAATTCAGATGCTTGACAACTGACTCGTATTATGATGGGCACAGTGTCCCAGGTTCATATGATCAATTTTTGTGACTTTCCAACAAGCAAAGTCAATGGGAAACCCAGATTCACTTAACCACCTTGTTACTAATTTAACAACTGCAATGAATCACTGTGAGAAGAAATGTTGTAAAATGGGGCAAAACTCACTTAATTGCCCTGCTTAGCAACATAAATTTTGGGTTTAATTGTGGTCATAAATTGGGGGCTACCTGCTGTATATTAATAACAAAGTACATTTAAATATATATTTTAAAGAGGATATAAAGAATGATAAGAAGTCTCTAATCTGATGACAATACTATGCATTCATGGGAGCATTTGCAGCATGTTCCATGGGTAAAACATCTGGCACCTGAAACAAATCTGAATAGTAAGCTTTGGCAAAAAGATATTTGTTTTTGCTCAGGGACATTTAGCCCTTGAGAGTAAAAACTATTAGTTTGGAACAGCAGCCTTGAGCTGATTTGAAATCAGGAATCACCAAATAGAATAATATTTTCTTACACAGACAAAGTTCAAAGCCCTTATTGTCATTGTACCTCATGTATAGCCTCTACATCTTGGTTTAGCCTCTACTAGTGCAGTCCATACAAGAATACAAGACACCCGAAAGGGGTGAAGAGAGGCGGGATATAAATCTAATAAAATAAAATAAAAATAAACTTATTTAAGGGGGAAAATCCTAATCATACGTTTCCATAAATACATCATATTCTGTGCAACATGTATATTACTCTGGTGCACGATCTGGTGTACAAACAAATTAAATTCTCTCCATTATCTCTTCCTAAGATGAATCAATACCTATTTAAAACCAAAATATTATACAAGAACTCCTGCAGTAAAAAACCTAAAGGTTACCATTATTTTCCTGCATACCATTACAGAAATAAATATGTGATGCATAGTAGCTGCACATTAAACAAGGGCTGGACTGGATTCTAATCAGAAAAAATGACACTGGAAAAATGAAGAATCCAAATCTCAAATATTTGTGAGGGTGGGATTCCAAAGAGTCATGGTGGGGAATAATGTCCCCTTGATGACTTGTGGATTTCAACTCCCAGAATTCCTGAGCCAGCATGGCTCATAAAAGGGCCATGTCTTAAAAGGGCCATTGTTCCCCACCCCTGTAACAGAGAGATAAAGTCTACCAAAAAAAAAATTGTCGCCAAATGTTATAACTATCTATT
The DNA here is from genome assembly GCA_027560395.1 of Boaedon fuliginosus. Taxonomy (NCBI): domain Eukaryota; kingdom Metazoa; phylum Chordata; class Lepidosauria; order Squamata; family Lamprophiidae; genus Boaedon; species Boaedon fuliginosus. The sequence continues at coordinate 24,080 of JANHGC010003691.1, read as the reverse complement.
TACGTATTCATACACATGATTTATATGGTTGCTCATTTAGTTGCAGGAACTCTGGGCAGCTAGTTAATAAAACAAAATGTGATCCAAGACAATTAAACAAAAAACCCAAACACTTAAAATCAAATATAATAACAATCAATATATAAAGCACCAGAAGTCCAAATAAATCCCTTTCTTCTCGTAAAAAGACAGCCAAAAAATAGCTTCGCTCAACCACCTGGCCCCGATGCCTGAAGGAAAAGCAGTTTTTTTTAAATTATGGAAGGCCAGCAGGTCAGACAACAATTATAAGGGCTATAAACTGCAAAATTAACTGGTATGCCCAGCAGCATTAACACTGGCATGCTCCGGAAGGGGAAATCAAGCAAATATCCACGGAAATTAACGTTTTTGTGGAAAAGTTCCTGACTTCTGTCCTACGATCAGTCTCTCTTCGCAAAATAGTACAAGTAGTCCACCTTTTTAATATAAAAAATGAGTGAGCTTTAGTGTCTGGATTCTTCAGTAGATTTATGCAATTCCCCACTTTCCTTATTAATCAATGATACATCCGGCTTTACTGAAAACAGCAAAGCACTACAAACACCAAATGTAACTCCTCTAAAACATTATGGAAAGCACTGTCATAAAACCCTAATTTCTATATAAACTGAGAACATTATTTATTATCACATAGGTTATCTGCAAAGATACTATTCTTGCGGAGAAATATTGAAATAGACTGCATCCTCAGTATGTGGTGGAAATTAATATGCACTTCTATAGTCTCCCTCAGTAATGTTTTGCTCAGCTTTGAAGAGCTGTCTTTTCCCACAAGCAATGGAGTAGAGTAAGCTCAGTAAAGTTGAATATTGATTGGGGGGACCTTTTGTAATGGTTATTTATGATGTGTTTGTCTGTTACTGCTATTTGTAAGCCACCCAGGGTCATGGCGCATAATATGAACAGTTATATAAGTCTTATAAATAGATACATATATAATTGCATATTTTATTTTCTTCATATAACTTTGTTTCTTCTCCTTCCGCTAGACGTCATTGTCAATGCCTGTGGACCAGATTGGCTAGGAGAGCTGGAAGAAACAGTGAGACCTCACACACGATCTCTCATTATTTCAAACCAGGTTTATTTGTCCCAATCCAGCACAGCAACACACCCATCAACATGTTTATTCAAAAGAGTTCAACAGCTCTCTTTCTGGGGAGGGGAAGTATGACTTTCTACAGGGAGGTAGGATCCACAGAGCTATTTAAAAATGCTGAAAGGCTTTATGTGCCCAGTGTAATTTTTTGCCATTAAACGGCAAGTTATTATCCTACATCACAAACTAAAGTTCCTCTGACACTTTATTTACCAAACTGATTTGCTATGCAGCAACCATGATTTCCTGTTTGTTTACATTAGACTAAGAAAAGGAAGAAGCAAAACTCCTTTGCACATGCAAAACCTATATTAGATGAAGCAGCCTTTTCAAGAAATTAACAGTTTGGAATCTAAGAAAAGATGTGTTCCCGGAATAGCTGAAAAAGAAATATCAGAGGCACAAGTTAGGAAATAAAATTCTTTACAGCGATATTTGGCAATTAGATTCTGAAAATAGGGATAAATTTTCAAATTTGAGCAAAAACAATTAATTCTCTTTTATGGAAAGCCCTAATTATTTTGTTTAAATCAGAATAATAATGCTGGGACTTCTATTATATTCATCTGAAAGCATCCAAAGTATGTAAATTATGAACACATTAAGACATTATAGGCTGACTAATTGATTTGTCTGATTTGTTTTATAGTCCACTGCAATTAAAAACACTCTGTGATTCACATACATAAATATAAATGCAATAAAAAAATCTGTGGTGAAATATTATAAGGAACAAGCTTTCAAACTATCACCATACATTTTCTTTTCTAACAGAATGTCCAGTAATTCAACAGCTGCCGAAAAAGGCATTCAATGTTTAAGTATTTGGTACAATACAAAAAAGTTTAAGATATAGATCCCACTCCATCGGTCTTCTTCGTATTTAAAATAAGTAAGCCAAAGGCAAATCAGAGAAATTATATCTGCATAGGGCAAAACTTTACATGTCAGTCTGTAGACGTTGAAATGGTATTATTTCCATATCCTGTGGAATGATAACAATATGAAAAAAGAAATGGTTCCTCCATAAATGGGAAACTATTTTTCTTTTTCATGCAATGTCATTGAAAAAGAAAATAATTGCAAATTAGTGAGGCTGGTAGTTATATAAGCTTAGCTCAAATGCCATCTTCTATTTTGACATAATTTCATTAAAAAACAAGAAATACAGACAGCTATCATACTTGTTCAGTTATTGGCTTTTTCTGAATAACTATTATGCAACCACCTTCAGTAGTTAATTTTATTACATACTCCATATTAGTAATTCACAATTGGCTTATGGGTAGATAATATGTCTAATTCAACTAAATAACATGATTATGAGCCATCAAATCAATGTTTTTAGAATATCTAATTTTCTCCAGGAAAATTTCTCTTCCAATTTTCCAAACTGCACTCATTTTTGCTTTAATTGAGTCTATTCACCTTCTATCTTTACTAACATTACAGACTTCTCCACAGAGCTAGGTCTTTGGATAATATGTCCCAAGTACGAAAATTTTAATCTGGTAATCTGTGTCTTAATGGGAACTCTGGATTTTTATGTTCTATTTATTTGTTTTATTTTTTGGCTACTCATGGTATTCTCAAGAGTTTTTTCCAATACCAACATTCAAAAGCATCAATATTTCTTATTATCCTGCTTCTGTAGAAGAGAATGGAGAAACCAATGGTTGCTTGACCAATTCTGATTTTTGTTGGTATGATATGTCTTTTCTAAGGCTTCACGGCTACTATGCCAAGTGATAATCCAAGGCATCTTTTTTGCTTGCTGTCTCTTTTACTATTGATGATTGATCGTATTAATTGAACAATAGAGCTACTGTCGACTTCAGTATATTTACTATCAGTTCTAAAGATGGTTGTTGGACTTGTCATTAGTTTAGTCTTCTCTATATTTAACTTTAGTCCTATTTTTTTCACTGTGCTCCTTCCCTTTCTTAGTAGACCTTGAAAATCGTTTCCATTTTCAAGTATCAAAAGTAGTGTCATCAGCACAGTGTAGGCTATTTCTCCATTCAGTTTTAAAACATACTATCTTCTTTCAATCCAGTCTTCCTCAATATATATTCCACAAAGAGGCTGAAGAAATAAGGATACAGTATACAGCCTTGCCTCACTCTTATGTCAACCTACAGCAAGTCTGTTTTGCCATGTGACCACCTGACTTGAATATAGCTATTACATGAGGACAATGAGATATTCGGAATTGGAATTCCAATTCTCTAAGCATGATCCACAATGTGACATGATCAACACAATTAATTTTTTCAATAATTCATGAAGCAAATACTGAATTCTTTTGTACATATTTTAAACTTTTGTACATATTTTTAGCTTTTTTAAAAATAATGCAGCAATATCTCTTGTTCCTTGGCCTTTTTAAAGCCAATTTGAATATCAGACATTTCATTCTACATGTAAGACTCTAATCTGTTCTAGGTGATCCTTGGGATTATTTTGCTATCAAGTAAAAATAGGGATATTGTATAACAGTTTGAATATATTAAGTCTCTTTTCTCTGGTACTGAGATGTACAGGTAGTCCTCGAGTTACAAATGTAATGGAGCCTTCTGAAGCTCCGTTTTGGCCAGCAAAGTGCAGGACAAATGCCTCTGCAGTTGTTTGTAAGAGTGAACAACTGCCATGGTGCTGTAAGATTCGGAACTTGTTCATAAACACTAGGGGGCGCTGATCGCATAACTTCAAATGTTCACTAAGGGAACACTCGTAATCCGGGGATTACCTGTACACTTACCTCTTCCCAATCTATGTTGTTCTCCTAATTTGCTGGCATAGCCTAGATAGAATTTTTTCAAATTCTACTTCTGTTGCTAGCCATATTTCTGTAATAATGGTAATCTACTGGAAGGAAACTGGTACTAGACTTTGCGGATCTTGATCAGTAGAAAATAAATTAAAATAATTAATTTGAATGATTTGTGAGGGCAAACTAAGAATCTTTGGATTATTTTCATGACAACATTTAAATCAATATACAGATTTAAGAGAATCGATAAGGGGAAATAGAAATACAACATATTGTTTTTAGAAGATATAGGTGTGAATAAAAACAATTTGTTACACATAAATTTGTCTAATGTGCTAATATACTCATTCCTTTCAAGTCTGTTTTACAATACTTTCAAACACCTTTATAAATCTGACAGCAGAATGCTCCATCTACTGGTCACATTGATGACACCAAAACTGTCCTATTTGTTCCTTCACTCTTTCCTTATATCCTCTACCAAAACAAGCAAATAAAATTACAAAAGAACCCACAGCTAATCTGCAAAATTCTTTCTATAATCCCTAATGGTGGAACAGTTATTGACATTTTTCTGCTACCAAGAATTTCTGTTTCCATTGGAAGGCTTTCTGACCGCACATTTTGTTTCCCATGTTCAGCATTTTATTTCATCTGAAACCAGAGTATTATTTACCATACATTTTCTTTCTTTCTCTTCCCCAAGTATGATTTAAGATTTTGATAATGGAACTACCATGTTCTGGTGTATATGAATACATTTTATCAGTCTACTTTTCCTTTACTTGCCTACTCACCAGAAAGGTTCCCAAAAGGAGGTTCAAACACAATGTTATAATGTTAATTAAAAATTAACTGTAAAATCATCATGGAACAACGGATGTTATAAGTTTACATATTTTCAGTAGAATTTTCCTCGGCACAACCTGTCATGAAGGTGTTTGCTTCTGCAAACCGCCAACTATAAGTACACAAACAGAAGAATTGGGGAGAAGGATGGACGAAGGGATGCCTATATATTCACTATGATGAATAATGATTGATTTACTTTCTCAGAAAGCTTTAGATTTGTACAAATACCAATAATATTCATTATTTTTGCACCATGAAAGTTAGCACAAATGTGAAAAGGATAAAGTCCGCTTGGAAATATTCTGAAACTTTTAAAGTGTAAACTGAAATTGTTTGGAAAATGGAAACTGGGGTTGACTGAAGAGAAATTGAATCTACTAGTTGGTTCTAAACATCAATGCCTAACTGGCTTTTATGTTTCCATAATGTCATAGAAATAGCAATAGTATGTAGGTTATATCTGCTGTCCCATAACACTTTACAGCGCTCTGATTGGTTTACAATGTTGCTCCCAACAATTTGGATCCTCATTTTACTGACCTCATCAGGATGGAAGATTGAGTCAACCTCAAGCCTCGTCAGGATCAAAGTGCAGGCTGTGGGCAGAGTTTGTTTGCAATACTGCACTTACCCACTACACCACCTGGGCTCTTGTCAAGCCTTGATTTCAGCTACAGCAGTTTTTCAAGATTTTTTTTAAAAAATACAATAGATTTTAAAAGTGCAAACAAATGTTTCACCAGCTCAACTAACAATAAAGGGGAGAAGTAGGCAGACAGTTTGCCTGAAGAATGAGATTTATTATTTTATTTATTTATTTATTTGATTTATATCCCGCCTCTCTTCCCCCAACGGGGAACTCGAGGCGGCGTACAACATATA
>JANHGC010003691.1:0-11131 GCA_027560395.1 Boaedon fuliginosus | reverse complement strand
CAGTGGTCTTCTGGGTGCAATTCAAGGTGCTAGTAACAACTTTTAAAGCCCTACATGGCTTAGGAGCGGGATACCTTTGAGACCGCCTACTGCTGCCTTATGCCTCCCAACGCCCGGTTATATCCCACAGGGAGGGCTTGCTCTGTATACTGTCGGCCAGACAATGTCGGCTGGCAGGCCCGCGGGCTAGGGCCTTCTCTGTGGTGGCACCGTCGCTGTGGAATACGTTCCCTGCGGAGATTAGAACCATCCCCAATCTGCCTACATTCCGCAAAGCCGTTAAGACCTGGCTTTGTCAGATAGCATGGAATTGAGATCTCTGTTCTTCCCTCTTGTATGTTTGGATGATATGAATGAGATTTTTGGTTTTACAATTGTATAGGATATGTTTTTACCCTGTTGTACGCCGCCTCGAGTTCCCCTGATGGGGGAAGAGAGGCGGGATATAAATCTAATAAAATAATAAAATAAATAATAAATAATGATGCAATGAAAAGGGCTTTGGGCACAATTCCTATTATGGTTCTGCCTGAAGAAGGTATATTTTTGTTATGCAGAATAGACTGGCTCAAACCTTTAATGGCCCATTGAATAGCCCTTTCTGAAGGAGGTAGATGGCCCCTTAACAAAGATGGGGTCTGAGTTCTGCCTCTGTTGAGTTTCGACTTCTCTTTTAAGGGAAATATTCTGCCTTTTTAGTATCCCAAAATATTTCATCTTTCTAAGAGAGGGGTAAGTTCCAACTTCCAACACCATCTTTATTATTTTCACAAATAACTCAAGGAGAGGAACATATCTAACATTTTCCAAGAATATTACTTAAGCAACTTCAGTCGAGGTGAAATGGACTGGGAAGATAAAAATTGGAAACACAGCATTGAGCAGAAAATTATCCCCCCCCCAAATAAAAATATATATATAACTTCTATTTGGAACTTTTGGCACTGTAATTTGAGTTGGGTTTTATCTTGAATTTTGACCTCATAATGTGGGAGGTCAGGTCTTGGCTGCTGTTCTTTTAGCTGTGGGACAAAAAGCTACCTGTTCTTGAAGAGACTGCTGATTTTTCTTCTCTTCCTTTGAAAAGGTTGTGGTGTGAATTTCAGATAAAGTTGCTGACATCATGAATGACTCAGGAAGGTAAGTGTGTGAGAAAAATATTCTGCATTTTAACACCTGCCTGACTAAAGGAATAAGTGACCAAATTGGGTAGACCAAGTCTACCCAAATGATAGACCAAGCATTGTCCGAGGCATTGGGTGAGAATAGGTACCTCTATGATGGAATTTGATTCTGTATCTGATTCCTTTTGGTTGCTTCTGCTGGTGAGATCCACTCTATGCAAACTAGCCTTGGTTTCCAGTATCACAAAAAACTCAGTGTGTATCCTGTTCCTCAGAAGAAGTGTGATAGAACACTTTTATGTAGTAATTATTTAGGATCCTTCCTGGGGGACAGGAAATAACTCCTAAATGCAATCTAGAAAACTACTGAACATCAGGATAGATAAGGGAATTGTTTATATCAGGGGTCTCCAACCTTGGCAACTTTAAGACTTATAGACTTCAACTCCCAAAATTCCTCAATCAGCCTTAGGAATTGTTATAAGATGCATTGTAACATTAGGATATTCTGTAGATATATATTCTAAGGCTTGAGACTAGAGGTAGATACAAATGGCTGTTAAAATTAATCAAATATGAGAGAATAAGTGCATATGTTTTCTTAATTTCTGCAGAGGAAGTAGCAATTCTTCAACATCTTTTTAAAAACATTCTTCAACATTCTTTTAAAAAGCACTCATCTGAAAGAGTCCAAAAGAAACATTTCCAACAGGTTTCTCTTGAGATTTAACTTAAGTGGGAAAGGCAGGGAAAGTTGAAATAGATGGCAAGAATATTTGGAATACTATACTGAACTTATTAGCATTTGTTCATAATTTTCTTCTTTGAAAGAATCATTTGCATAATTTATTCAATGGGGGAAAAATAGAGGTTCCCTCCCTGACCACCACTGTGTTGTTTGTTATGTACCAGCAACCAGTAGCCAACTCCTAGTAACTATAAATAAAAGCTTTCCAAACTTTTCTATCTCTTGCCACATTACACAATTCCTGTTGGTGCATTTCTGAAGCTTCCGGTACTCTGACTATCTACCTCACATGCTGTCACTGAGAAACAATTTGGGAGCTGCCTAGAATTCTGTTTAATATTGATGCCCTACAAATTTTTAAATAAATAAAATAAATAATCCTAACCGCCAAATAAAAGGATATTGGGTCATCAAAATAGAGCTGGACTTATAGAGCTACCTCTCACTTTAGAATTACACTTTCATTTCTAAGTACTGTACAGACTGAACTCTTTATCTGGTTTAGTGTTATGTGGGATCTATTGCAAAGCTGTAAACCAGATATAAATTTACTTGATTTTAATCAAGTGTCTCAATGTGAATTTAGGAATGTACTTTGTACTGTTTTAACCTGGTATATTAATGCCTAAACTACATGGAAGAATAGAAGAGCAAGTACAGAGGAAACTGTTTGGCATCAAGTTATCTCAGTTACTATGCAGTTATTGAAATAAAGTTATAAACATTCTCTAGAGAGAAATGAACAAATGTTTTTTTACTCAGCAGCAAGATATCGGGTAACACTAGTACAATTGTATAACACTTACTCAGTCAGAGTCCCTGGAATAGACTATTAATATAAAAACTATGCAGTTCTCCACATCATTTCATGTCTATTTACAACTATTCTTCTCAAATGCTAATGAGGAACGTTGGCTCTTCAAAGAAAAGGGAGAAAACCCGCTTTTCTTGCCAGTCTGTCTTGGCACTCTCTGTCTCTGCAACAGAAATGTTCAGAAAGGGACTGCAGCCAAGGACTGCAAATTTAGAAGAGTGAATGATGTGAAAAGAATGTCTGCAATTTTATGGGTTAAGGGACCCAGCTGTTGGTTCACACAAATGTGTTAAGCTAGGCACATATATAGTTATTGTGTTATAGTATATGTTGCATTACATTAAAAAATTGTCACAAAATTATCAATCTCAACTTCAACCTGAATTTTGCTTCAGTCACAGTATGCTTTTCTCACACATGTCCTTTTTACTTTAATTCTTAAAGTATAATCACTATATTTTATCTAACAAAAAGAGATAGTTGTTTTCTTTATTGTGCTTTTCATATAAATTGTAGCACGCAATCTTTGTGGGACAACAGATACATCCAAAATGGTAAGAATATTCTATGAGAATGGACACAAAATGATAACAATAGTGTGGTGCCCATTTTCATAAAATGGTTTGGGGGGAGTAGTCATTGTTGACGCCATTATCTCCTAAGGGAGAGTGACTGGTCCAAAGGTAGGACTATGATAGGACTAGAACTCACTGTCTCATGTTTTCTAGCCAGTGTCTGCAACCCATAAGACTACTATGAAAAGCATATCACATTCTAGGTTATATTCATGTAGAAATATTGGACAATCAAAAGGATTCAGAAACAATTAAGCACCACCACAAGCTAATTACTTACTTGATATACACAACCCTAAAGTTAGTTTTTATATGAATTAAGCAAAGGAAACCTCCTCTAATACCCACTGTGAAAAGAAGTTGTATTTACTAGGTAGCCAGTACTATTAGCTCTCAGTGCAATGTTTGTCAATTAAAAATAAATAAAAAGTTAACTAATAGAACATGTCCTGCCTAATTGATCAGAAATACTGTATGTATTAGTAAGAAAAGAGTTACGCATCACACACAGAAATATGTTTGACTTTTAACTACACTAAATGTTCTTATAGATACATTTTTGTAGAACATTAAAAAGAGGTGACTTTCCACTGAAGGTGTATTTCCCTTTTAAATCTTGTTAATGAGGTTGGGGAAGCATGCTGCTATGGCTTTAATGCAATATATAGCCATCCAGTTTTATACACAAAGGAACTATTTTATGTTGAATAACGGGCAAAATATTGCATTGCATACAAGGAAAAGGTGGATGGAAGATAAACCACACTGTGTTATTTAAGATGAGGTACTCTCCAAACTCCCCTGTAGAGATCTGATACTTTTGGTTAATTTTAGCTTGAAAAATAATTTATATAGTACAATTATGGTGTCAGGTTACTTACTGATAGTTGATGCATTGTATTATTTTTATTTTTAATTTTTGGTCTGCCAGTGATGATGGATGGATGGATAGATAGATAGATGGATGGATGGATGATGGATGCCTGATATACTTTTCTGACCTGAACCTACAGTACTTGCTATTTTCTCAATCATTTCTCAATCAGTTTCACGCAACTGAAAAAGTAGGTTTTGCCTACAAAACGTTACACTACAGTAAGAGTACAATCCCAAACCTGCCTAAAATCCATGGAATTTAAGTGATTTAGACCTGAATAGAAGTGTATATAAAACTTGGTTTAACTTATCACAAAAGAGGAATTCCTTATTTTAATTTGCCATAGCTGTGATTAATACAATTGCACAACAAAGCATGTTTAGTCAGGTTTTTCCATGATATTCTTACTGTAGTAGTTCAATCACAGTATCCAAGACTTCAAAAGGGATTTTGCTTTCATTTGTATCTGGATTGTTCAGTTACGTAATTAATAAATTTTTAAGAAAATCAACAAAAGTTGCAGTAAAAGAACTATGATAAAAACATATTTACATGGCATTGCAATACTTCAAAGAAAATATTTTGAAGTGAGCATGGCCCTTAAGCTACACCAGAAATTTAAATTCATAGCTAGGGTACATAAGAACAGTAGAACTATCCATGACTTCTAAACTTACGGTATTCTATATATGTACACATATGTTTCTATATGCACGAGCAAACTTATTCATGTCTGAGTAATTAGCCCTTCCAAAATTTAATTATCAAGGGAGAGGATTGCCTTAAACTGAGGAAAGAACTATTTCCTATTGCAATGTGATTCTGGTTAAATTCTGTGAACAGCTTGTGTCTGACCTCAAACTGCCCATGATACAGCTTTGGGATAAGTATTAGATGGTGAAGTCCCACATACTTGTGAAAAACAACCAGGTGTTTTTCCTAAAAAGTATTATTCTCACAGGAAAGCAGGGATGAGAGATCATCTAGACCCAACCAGCTAGAAAGGCTATTTAGTGGTTTAAGAACAGCCGCCTCGAGTTCCCCTGGAAGGGGTGAAGAGAGGCGGGATATAAATCCAATAAATAAATAAATAAACAGAAAGAAGTGATTTAAGAACAGAAGTCTGCAGCTGTGGAAAGTTAACAAGTCCCCTACCAATTTTCTTCAAAGAAAATAAGTTATGTTCAAAGTTACAACGGGACTGAAAAAAGTGACCCATGATAATTTTCACACTTATGTTGCAGCATCCCCATGGTCATGTAATCAAAAAATCCAGATGTTTGGCAACTGACTCATATTGCATGTGGTCTCCTCTTGCAACCTTTTGACAAGTAAAGTCAATGGGAAGCCAGATTGACTTAACAACCATGTTAATAACTTACCAACTGCAATGATTCACTTAAAATGAGGTGGGGGGGGGGGAAACTAGAATAAGAAACATAAATCAATGGGACTGAAGTTTAACAGGTGAAATTACTTCAGCAAAAATTCTAATCAAAAACATAGGACTCTTTTACACACACACACAGACACCTCCATCAAATGATATAAAACTATAGTGAGAATATCTATGTCTTAAAATAATACAATTAAAGAAGTTAACAAAAAGAAATGCAAAAGTATTTATATTTTTAGGAATGCAATTTCTGTATATCATGAACATAATTGGTGCCCACTGATTAGTTATAACACTGATGATAAAGTGCCGTCCCTTTGGAATTCACTCCCCACTGAACTTAGGACCATCTCTAGTCTGCTTGTGTTCCGCAAAGCCGTAAAGACCTGGCTTTGTCATCAAGCTTGGACCTGATCCGGTATTATCCATCCCTGATGTTTGATTGGAGAGTGATTGTGTTTTTATGATTTTACTTGTATAGGACTGTTTTAATTGTATTGTTAGCCGCCTCGAGTTCCCTTTCGGTGAAGAGAGGCGGGGTATAAATTTAATAAATAAATAAATGTCATTTTGATTATATACTAGCCAGCTTACTGATATATTCATTATAATTGTATTTTAATCAATCAGGAGAACATGAAAATGTAATATAATCTTTGTTATATCCTTTTGTCTTTTGAAAAATTCAAATCCTGCCTGAAACGTGGAATTCAACCTATCCTGTCTCAAAATGTCATCTTCTCCTTGTGGTTAACTTGCTTCAATTCATGAAACACTTGGCTGCCACAAATAGTTATGCGGAGAAGTTCTAATGTATGTGTAACAAACAGAAAAATTGTAAAGCAAGTGCTCCTAGGCACTAGAGCACTAATGTGTCCAGCAAAAGGAAGTTGACCCATTTCCAAAAATAGATACATACAGGCAGGAAAAGTAGCATTGTCTCTAAGAATCTGTCTTCCCACTGCTTACTGAATTGTGAAGCACAGGAAAAGGTTAGCTCCCTTTTTTGCATTAACTGCAGGAACAAATTTCTCTTCACTGAAATGGAAGCATCATCATCTCTCTAGAGAGAACTCATTTTGGGGTTAAAACTAAGAGAAATAGTACTTCATCCTTATGCCCAACTTGTAATGAATATTCTCATTTATTAATGGAATGTATCAATTATATGTACTGAAATCAAGTTATATTAAGCTTCGAATAAGCCAAAATTGTCCAGGTCCACACAAGAGATTAAGCAAGCCCAAACTATTAAACTATTAAATGTATAATAGCATATTAAATATTATTAAATATTAAATATTATTAAATATTTAATGATTCAATTATTTATACCGTGTTAAATATTATACTAACATTAATATTATAGCATTAAGATGTAATGCAAAGACCCTCAACTTTTTTCAGTCCGATTGGTGCATCTGGAATTTGAAAAGTACATTACTGGTAGTCCTTATTCACTGACCGCAATTGGGACTGGCAACTATGTTGCTAAGTGACACAGTTGTAAAGTGAAAAGTCACATGACTTCACCTGAATTATAGCAGTTTGTCAGATCTGGCTGCAGTCACTAAGTTAATCACTGCAGGTCATTAAACACAATATTATGTGACTGTGATTTGCAACTTCCTGCTAGGTCTCCACTGACTTTGCTTGCTGGACACCAACTGTGAAGGTTACAAATCGTGACCATTGTAAATGCTGTGCCCAAATCAAGATCACATGACTGCGGGGATGCTGTGACAGCCCCAGCTTTGAGGAGCAATTATAAGTAATTATTCAGTGCCATTGTAACTTTGAACAAGTGATTGTTGGGATACTGAGCTGAAATAAGACTTCAAACATAAAGCACATATGTATTCAGGAAACATGAAGTTGTTATTCAAAGACCAGCAGAGGATGTGTCTGTGGAGTCACTAAGAGACAAGTTCAACCTGAAGGAACCTTAATAACTCTACTTAAACCAGGATAGTTTTATCCAGAATTTTCAACAGCTCCATACAGCATGGTCACAAGATGTGTACACAAGTGTGTATGTTACCATTGTGTGCATCTTACCATATGTACCATTACAATTATGTTCCAAATTGTGGGCAGCCTAAATTAATTTTCTTTTTCTTGCATTGGAAGATAAAAGTCCCTGTGGATCCCCCTCCTCTTTAATCCAGGTCAGCCCTAGCCACTACTTCTGATTTGTGGGCAAAGAAAAACCACTTAAACTTTCTTCAGCCTTGGGCTGAAAGTGATTAAGCACACCTCTCTAGAAAGTCAGCTGACCCTGGCAAACAAACATAAAACAGAAACTTCTCAAGATAAGAGAAATCTCTTATCACAAGACTGCCAAATGCCAGATCCCTCATAAAATTCCACACCACGTAAGAAGTTTACCCATCTATGATCACACCCTACAAGATAAGGAATGGACCTTCCTAGCATGTTTATTTGTAACCATACTTGGATTCAAACCCAGAACCTTTTTCTTCTAACATTTGCAAGAACCATATAGACATCTATATATTAATTTGATTAACAATAAATACAAAGTAAAATGTAACATTTGCACAAAATATCGATAAAGCACAGCTCATGTAATTTTTCCTCTTAAGTATTATCTGCATTACATAACAATTTTAGGTTGCCAAAAAGGGATTGAATAAAGTTGCTACAAAACTGTTGCTTACTCTCACCCTGCTATTTGGCCATACTAATTGCAAAATATGAGCATCAGGATTACAACTCTCCACATCCTGACTCTTGCCACACATCAGAAGAATTCCAGGAAATAACAAGCTGTAAGCCTCACCCTCTTTTCACTCTCATACCTAGCCATTAATACCCTATTTAGCTCCATAATTTCAGTTATCCATCTGTATCCACCCTACAGGTACACAAACAATATAATATCTGATATTCAGGTTCCAACAAAAGCAACAGATGGACTGACCCAAATTGCGCGTCATTCATGTTCAATATTTCGTAAGTTTTCCACAAGAATTCATCACCTCTTGCATCAAATTATGGAATCTGATCAGACTTGTATATTATAAGAGGAAAGGATTCTTACATAGTATAAAAGTTGTAAGGAACAGCACTAATAATGTCATTGTTATCCCTTACATCATTTGTCCAAATTCCCTCTTTGATAGAACTTTAACAAGTACATGTGATCCATTGGATCTAAACAGAGAAACAGAATGACCAAGGGCAAAAAAGCAGTGGGAATAGGAGCAGTTTTTGACTTCCTGCTGCTTGGCTGTAGTTGACTGTCCTCCAACAGTTGATGGTGGGACCAGTTTGCCCGGCCTCTGGAGAATTAGGGCAAGACTGCTCTACCTAGCCTGTAGCTAAAGGAGGGGCTGATCTACCCAACCTCCAAAGGGCTGTGGCAGGACCAGTCTATTGAACCTCTGGGCAGTAGAGTGGCAGCACTGAAGCAATCCCAAATTTGCCAAATTTCAAACCCACAGAAGTCACGGGTCCCACATTTTGGACATGTTCTGTAATATAGTCCATTTGAGGTACCTTGTTTCAAAAAATGCTGCCCTATGACACACTGTTTTGTTTGGTTAAAGGTTACATTCACAAGAGTTTTAGTAGTATATAGTACAATTTTTGCACATAATTTTATTGACAAATTGGAAGAGGATGGCATGAATAATAATAATAATAACAATTTATTAGATTTATACCCTGCCTCTCTTCACCCGAAAGAGGAACTCGAGGCGGCCAAAAACACTACAAGTTAAAAACAGTCCTATACAATAAAATCCAAAAAACACATTCATTCAACCAAACGTACCATCTAGGAGGTGGGTAAACAGCTGGTCAGATCCAAGCTTGATGGCAAAGCCAGGTCTTCACGGCCTTGCGGAAGACAGGCAGACTGGTGATGGTCCTACTTTTCATGGGGAGCGAGTTCCATAGGGACGGAGCACCCACAGAGAAGGCGCGCGCCCCCGCCACTTGACATTGTTTCGCTGATGGGATCCGGAGCAGGACCTCTCTGTGAGATCTTACCGGGCAATGGGAGGCATATGGTAGCAGGAGGCGGTCTCGAAGGTACCCCGCCCCTAAGCCATGAAGGGCTTTATAAGTTGTTACTAGCACCTTGAATTGCACCCGGAAGACCACTGGCAACCAATGCAGCTCACGGAGGATCGGTGTTATCTGGGAGCACCGGGTTATATATATATATTGATGACCCAGTAGCTGTGTTCCAATATTTGAGAGGCTGTCACACAAAGAAGAGAGGTTCATTCTATTCTCCAAAGCAGCTGAAGGCAGAACAAGAAGCAATGGGTGGCATGAGACAATTTATCAATGGAATGATTTGCCTCCAGAAGTTGTGGTTGTCCAACATTGGAGGTTTGTAAAAAGAGATTGGGTAACCATTTATCTAAAATAGTATAGGATTTCATGCTTGAGCAGTGGGTAGGACTAGAAGACATCCAAGGTCCCATCCAGCTCTATTCTTCTGTTATATGACAATCTTTGGAATGAGAGGGTTGAAATCAAATACCTTAAGAAGTATGGAATTTTCCTATTTTCTGTATTATTTAGAAGGGAGGCAAGTCATGCAACTTCATACCATCTGCAGTTTGGCCTCTATGACTGATTATGCTGTTATGAAGAAATCCAAATCAGAAAACAGCAAACAGTCCGTTTTTTGGAGAATCTGGATGGGTTATAGACTATAAGTAGTTATGTTTTTTAAAAAGTTAGCTCATTTTAAGAAATAAAAAAGTAATAGGCAATGGATATTGATATTTGATATTTCTGATTGGTGTAGCCTTCATAATTCCAGAGAAATATATGCAATGAAAATTTCAGAGATTGTAGAGATTATGCTTAATAAAATGCCTTAAAAATTATAAAACAATGACAAAAGAGTTTGCTCTTCAGAATTCAATGGCATTTGTTGGGATGCCTAGTGCTTTTTTTTTTTTAATTAAAAAAGACTTTATTTACAAATACATATTATTAAAGGGATGCCTAGTGCTTAAGCCAGTGTTTGGATAGAAATTTTAAAATAATGGCAAAGAATCTTTAAAACCTACTCGGATCAGGGACTGGATAGCTTGAAGACTTCTTATCTGAAATGAATCTGTCCATCCAATGAGATTAGGGAGCAAAGCATTGCTGAGGGTTTGCCCCAAGGGAATTCAGCAGAAACTATTCCCCATAGCCAAATCTTTTTACTTGTCCCAAGCTATGGAATGTCCTTAGGTAAATGGGAATTCTAGACTTCATTGTCTTCATGAAAAACCCAAACAGAGGATAAGAAACCCAGGACAGGAAGTCCAGACAGATATGGAAAAACTAAATGACTCCAGGTTGGCAACAGATTGAAACAAGTAGACATGTCCTTGAAGAATATATTTAGAGGCAATTACAAAAACATACTTAAGCTTGGAGAAAAAAATATATTAAGAAATTCAGACTGACAATGCTCTAACTTGGGTGTCAGCAACCTGCGGCTCTGGAGCTGCATCCGGCTCTTTGGGCCCTCTGCTGTGGCTCCATTTATTTATTTATTTATTTATTACATTTTTATGCCGCCCAACTCCTGAAGGACTCTGGGCGGCTTACAACATGGA
>JANHGC010003689.1:41313-58953 GCA_027560395.1 Boaedon fuliginosus | reverse complement strand
CGGCAGCTATCCGCGGCTATCCGCCATGCAGCTGTTCTGTCAGAGTGTTTGCAGAACCGCACGGAGATTTCTCAGTCGATCACGCACAGTGCACGTTTGAAAGCCGTTCGGAAAGTGCGCCCACGAAGCGGGTAATCAGCGAACCGGGAGAAACCCATCCCTGATTATCTGTATAAAATTAAGCAGAGAAGTAAAATATCAAATTTACAATTTAAATTTTCATAATGTGCCAAAGAAACAGCAATAATATCTGAAGCTTGCCTAACAATAGTAGCTAAAGTTTGAAGAAAAGTCAAAAAGCAAGGGTAAAAGTGGGCAACTCTCCTGAATGCCATACTGTAACAAAGGATTTGCTATTTGTTGTAAGTTTTACAAATACCAGATTTTACTCGAATAAACAAAAAATAATAATATAATTTTATTAAAATATTGGAAAGTTTGGGCCTACCAGTAAAGATGATGAGAAGCAGATGCAGAAAACTAAAGGTTTCTTCCTTGACAAGATACTGAAAGTTTCTCCATTTGCTGTAAATTAACCTCACAATTGCTCTTGTAGCTCAAACAGTGGCTAACTCTTAAACTACATTTCTTAAAGTAAGCCAGCTTTCTCTGCTATAATTAAAGTAGTTGAAGCATTCTTTTTTTAAAAAAAATACAATTATTAAAATGAGAAATAGTTTATAAGATCTAGTTTGCAACTGTTAAGGCATAGTTGATTGAAAACATAAACATAACCTGGTGGAATTTCTTTTATGTATATTGTGGTGGAAAGAAGACATATAAATCGGACTTCATTCTTATTGAACTCTAGCCCATAGACTTCATCAAGTGAAGAATTAACTTCTACATCCTACAAAAATATTTATAGAGAAATAAACTGCATTCTATTATAAGGGAGTTTAATTTATTAATCCTTTTTTGACATATCATTCTTCTTGATCTTGTGGCAGGCATTTAGCTAATTTGGAAGCATAACTTAATCAGAAACCATATTATGTGAACTAGACTAGAAATATTTCATGAACTATTTCGTGACGAATGGAGCATGCTAAGTTCAAATCAATGTCTCCTCAGTTCTTATGTATTTGCCTTTTGTATGACAAAGTCAGTGCAAATATATTACATGTAAATGTTTTGTCCTCTAGTAGATAATATTATAAGCAGCTGAAAACTACGAAGCTATCAGTAGTTCTGTGGATATTTTTTGTTGATATGTAATATTCCTTCTTTGTCATTTGCTATTTCATTTCCATTACTTATAAAATATTCTATTGAAACTACAGAACTTATGGGAGTAGCAGTGTTACAAAATCAACTGCTTCTACTGAATCAATGGCAGAAGAGATTGTAGAGCCTGGATTTAGACGCGACACAATTTCTAGTTTTACAGGTAAAAATCTACATAAAAACAAATGTTTGAAAAACCATTTTTCCTTCTCCTTCTTCACTATTAATATAAGTTGCTGACCTGTTTTAGACTCTTGGCAGCCTGCAGTATAACATGAGTTATATGATATATAAAAAAGAGTGGGAGAAATATCTAATAATGATAATAATAACAACAAAGTACAGTATAATAAAATAACTATGGTACAAAAATGTGTTGATTTTTAATAAAATCAAAGGCATCAATATCAGTAAATAACAAGTCCAGTAACTGTTGGTGATTAGCCTAAAATGGTCAATACTGCACACTCTCTGATCCTAGCTCTATGCTATAGGTGCTACTGAACATGCTATAATAAGTACCTGATATCATGTCTTGGCTAGTTTTAAGTATTACTTGCGCTTAGCACAATTTATTAATGGATAGCATGTGTATATGCCAATGAAGTATCTACACCTTACAAGAAAAGCCTATTCATTTAAAATAAAAATGTTTATGTTCACTATGTTCAATAACCTGTATATGAACTATACATGCTGTTCTAAATGCAAAGCATGAATTCATTTTCTTTCATGGTAGATGTCCAAGTTAGAAGAGAGGAGATGCTAGAACAACTGACAAAGCACGATTTAGAAAAGGTCGTGGATATATTACTGACTGAGACAGAAACCATTTGGTTATTTAACCTGCCAACTGCTATGATATCCTCAGAATCTGAAGAAGCCGATGATGTCAGGTAAGCACAGTAAAATGGCTATTATATAACCTTGCCTCTCATTAGCAACTTCGCAATGAAATGTGACTTATAACTTCAGAATTTGTTCCTATGATGGTTTGCATTACAAATATAACAAAATATATTTTGTTTTTGTGGTTTCAAGGAAGAAAGTTTAGTGAACTGCAATTCCCAACAGCTCTAGATAGCACAACCAGTACTGAAGGATTATGTGGAACAAAATTTGAGACCCACAAATTGCCTTCTCCTGTGTTTCCTAGCAACAAAATATTTTACTGTTACACTGAGTTACAGTTTGGCATTATCTAAAGCAGCTTTTGTCTTGTGCATTACCATTTCCTGTTTCCTCTTGTACAGGTACTTGAAAAAGATAATCTCCCGGTTAACTGGTTACACTTTAGCTTTATATCTGAACCTGGTGAAATTGCAAAAGTCAAATCAAATATCCCTTGAGTTTATTTATTTTATTTATTTTAGCAGCTCAACTCCTGCTGACTACATAGACATAGATTCATAGAACTAGATGGGTTCATGTAAAGTTCAAGTTTTAAGAGTGTCTTATATGAAGCTGGATTATTTTAATAAACCACAGTTAATTTAGAGATTAAATCAGAGTAAATTAAACCATAAGTGAAAGTTTCCATCATGCCATGGCTGCACAGGAAGAAAAGAATGTGCATAGCCCCAAACTGTAGTTTACTATTATATCTATTCTAGATTAATTTACAAGTTATTTCGTATTATGTTTTAGGACAGTATTTTCCAACTAATGCCCTTCAGATGTTTTTAATTATGATTCTCAACTCCTTCCTACAGTCTCAAAAATTACTTTAAAATGAAAAAAGTAATTAAATGTTAGGATACCCAATTATAAATCCTTTATATGATTTCATTAAATTACCAATCACTGATAATGCATGAAGTATGCCTGAGATTTAAAAAAATGATCATGTTGCACAGCAGAATGAAGGGTCACATTTTCAAGGAGATTAAAGAGAAGAGGTATTTCCATTGCCACCATCACCAGGTCTCTGGCCAGCTCCTAATTCTCAAAATTACATTTCTATTGCATCACAAGTGTCTCACCCCACAAGCTCCTCTCAATCACTGCCAGTCACTGTAGAAAATGGTAAGCTAGCAGGCCAATCATCTGTTTCTTGCTTGATACGTTCCCAAATGATTGATTTCATACTATAAACTTGCCACCACTGAGCATATCTAATGTTTTACAGTCCAGTCAGCTATGGGAAAACAACGCAAATATTATTTGCCTCATTATATCTATCTGCAGTGAGCTGTCATAGTTATTTCTTCTAGATCGAGGTAGGCAGCTATGGCCCATTTATGACCTGTGGACTTCAAGTCCCAGAATTCCTGAGCCAGCCATATGTTGAAATCCATAAGTCATAAAGGGACCATGGTTGCTCACCCCTTCTCTAGATCCTAAAAATCTAATGGACAATTGCAGTAAAACAAAGTTGGCCAGAAAGAAATACAAAAATGTACAGTGCCAAAAAAACAAGCAATATTGTTTATCTACTGATTTGCAGCTGTTAATTTGGTTAGAAAATGCAAACTTCTCAAAAGAATTCCAAAACATTCCACAGTGCAATTCTATCCATATCTGCTTAAAAGCAAACCTAGCAGAGTACTTACTCCCAGCTAAGTGTTTGCAACTTCAGAATTCCACATCTGTTGTAGTACCATTTAAGAATTAGTTTCCCTGTACAATAACTATGGACATATTATTTCTAAGAAGATATCTGCAAAGGAAAAGAATACCTGGTTGAAATTGCAATATTTGCATAAAGGACTTTGAATGCATATCTTTTGTTTTCCAAAGGAGAAGGAATATTGCTTATATGGAACTCTGTAAAAACAGAATTGGCAATGATCAATATGCCAATAGAATGATGCAAACATTGAATGGAGCACCAAAGACAAAGGAAGTACAATGTGACAAAATTGTAATGGCTGACAAAGGTAAATTAGTGGGGATTTTTTTTATAGATCATTGACATTGTATGGAAAGATCTATAGTTTCAACTTCAGAAGCAACACTAGAATATTTTTTGAGTTTCCTTTGCAAATATATAAACAAAAAAATTGGGGGGCCTTATGCAATTTTTTCTCTTCTTTTGGCAGAAATAATGAATATTATCTCTAAAGATTTCTTATGAAATTGTATCAACTAATATAAAATATTGCACCTACATCTGTTCATTTTTTAAAGTTGTGTTTGCACAGTTCAGCATTCTACAGATATATATGAGAAAATTGCTCTCTGTATATTGATTTTCAAAAAAGATTATAATAAAGAGGATTGACTTGAATATTGAATACTTGAATATTGAATTAAAGGTTGGTTGCTAAGTAAGATTTAATGAAAATGGAAGTAAAAAGTAATAATAAATCAAATGTTTACAGAATGATTTCACACTGAGTGGGGAATAAGATTTGATGCTTATTATTATTTATTTATTATTTATTTTATTCGATTTATACCCCGCCTCTCTTCACCCGATGGGGAACTCGAGGCAGCAATTATGTTGTTTAATGTATCTATCTATAAAATCATATGGTGGCATTACAATCAAGTTGTTTAGGGGTGAAAATACAGGCTATTGACAATTGGCACCAGAATTTCTGCTGTTAAGCAATGTAAGTCATAAAATACAACATCATTATGGGAGTGCATTACTTAGCAATAACAATCCCAGTAGTTCCAAGTGCTGTCATAACCCAAAGAACTCGTGGTTAAGACAGGACATCACATGACTGGAATCTAAACAAGCAGGTCAGTGAGTGAGAGGTAGGGGTGAATATATGAGTGCCCTAGGCAGGCACTTACAAGCCCAAGCAGACCAGCAGGGGCTGTAGATGAACTAATGGGGGCTGGGGGCAGGTGCTACAAAATGCAGGCATTTTGGCACTTATGGAGTACCAGATCCCATGTACCAGTACCTACTCCATGTGGGGATCTTTGGGAGAAAAAGTGATAGGAGTAACTTACAGGAGTGACTTGTGACCTTCTCTACCAACTTCCCTATTGACTAAGCTTGTGGGAAACTGGCAAGAAAGATCAGAAATGGTGATCACATGATTGTGGGATGTGTGGCAGCTGGAACTCTGAGGACAGATCATAAGTTCCCCTCTTTCAGTGCTATTGTATCTTTGAATGGTCCCTGAATGACTAGTTGTAACCTGAGGACTACGTTTTGTATGTGTATGTGTATTTTTATGTACATCCAATGCTATGTAGATGGCTAAGAATGATTTGATGTTAAATGGATTGTATAATAAATAAATAATGTAGAAAAACAGTGAATATCGTAGGTGCAAAAATTTGGACAACCTTTATATCAAGACAAAATAATTTCCCCCCGGAAAAAATACAACTTCCAAACATTTCCTATAAAAAACAAAGAATTGTTTTGAGATCCCCCTCCCCAGCTTTCCTTGCTGTTGTCCTCTTCTTTTCTAGCCAAGAAATATTTTTCAATAATATTCAAGTCTAGGGACTCTGCAGTTCATTTCCAATTTTTTTCTTGCTCTTTTCTGGAAGTACTTCATAATCAATTTGGAGTATGCTTCTGATTATTATCCTGTTGAAATACTGTAATCTTTTTAGTTTCAGTTTCTGCTTAGTGTGGCACATTATTGTTGATCTTGTTGTTTTTATTAAGTCTTATATCCTATTTTTTATTTTGATTAACTCAAAATAGTCTTCTGAATTTCCCCACATAAACAATTCTTTGAGATGGATTCTGCTGGGAGAGAATGTCTGACCCAAAGATACAGCAGGCTATCATGTCTATGTGGGGACTGGAGCTCACAATTTTCCAGTTTCTAAGCACCATTCTCCTTTGTTTTCTCTCTTTGTCTTTCTCCACGGCTCAATTTCAAATCCAAATGAGGCTAATTTTTAATCAGTTCAGCTAAGGAGATAAGTGATTTCCTGTTTTTGTATAGGTGTGTGTATTTTAAAAGCTCAGTAGGTGGCAGCAGAACCAAATTGACCTTGGCTCAGAAGTACCGGTAAGCAGAATCAGCACTAGTTTGTTGTTGTGAGTTGCGAAGTCATGTCTGACCCATTGCGACCCCATAGACAACATTTCTCCAGGCCTTCCTGTCCTCTACTATCCCACGGAGTCCATTTAAGTTCGCACCGACTGCTTCAGTGACCCCATCCAGCCACCTCATTCTCTGCCATCTCCTTCTTCTTTTGCCCTCAATTGCTCTCAGCATTAGGCTCTTCTCTAGTGAGTCCTTCCTTCTCATGAGGTGGCCAAAGTATTTCAGTTTTGTCTTCAGGATCTGGCCCTCTAAAGTTAGTATCTGAGTAAAGGAACTGCCAAGGTTGTTGGATAGCCATGAAAATTAAGCGGGGAAATCCCAGTAGAAGGCAATGGCAAACCAGATTTTAATGTTGCCGGTAAAATTTCATGGACGAAACCATCAGTAGTCAAGGATGCTTTTACTTAAAAAACCATACTTTAAGCTTATGAGGTAGATTTGTGCAAGAATGCTGCCCCTATGAGGTGAGTGGAAGCAATTATACACCTCCGTAAAAGATAATTAAAAAGTTTAAAATGGAGAAGTCTGTTTAGAAGACTCATGAAATATTTTATCTAAACATATCCTTTATCATCCTCTGGAAGAATGTGCAGTTATACAAAGAATATGTGAGAATCCATTACATCTAGTTATAGTTATCTTAGCTTCTTAAACCAGTTAAAGAGATTCAACCAATTTGTTTTTCTGAAATATATCAGTAGTATTTTCTTGTAACATAAATATGTGGTACGGTACTTACATATAGAACAAAAGCAGAACTAATTGTGTCTTTTTTTCCCCATAGAGATAATGGCCACTACCTGGGATTTATTTGATTCTTTTAATGCTTTGGAAGAAGCAACAGCAGAAACAGTTAGTGGAGCAGTAACTACAGTGGCTGGTAAATCAACTCCAGCCAAAGAGCGTGACAAAGCTCTGTCCCATGGTTCTATGGAAGCAGGTACTTTTATATACTATAGTTAGATTTCTATATCTTCTCCCAGCCAAATCAAGATTTACATATTACCTGTATATCATGATTATATGTAGATTATATGTACTAGAAGTAGTTTTACCTTTTTAACTAAATTATAGCTTTAAAAATGATGAGATATTATTGCTTTTGACTTGTGTTATCATAGTGTAATGAATTCTCTTTTTTATGTTTTTTTACATTTTTCTGTTATGGGATCAAATAAATCCTAATGAGTAATTCTATAAATGTTAATTTAGACAAAATCCATTTTTTAAAATGAAGTTTACTTTCTAGTATATAGCATTTCAGGATTTATGGAAAAACACACTAATACTGATTTTTTACATTAACAATATATAAACACTGAAGGAATAATTTATAGCCTAGAATTCTGTCTATATTGAAATGGTTTCAAGGTGTGCATGCAAAATACTCATAGGCACACAGAAACACACACACACATATATACACATCCAAATTATAGATTGAACTGGAGACTGAAATGTAAAATAAATATAAAATATAAAATAAAATAGCATATTGTAACATGTAATACATTATTTATTAATAGATGTTTATTCTGCCCTTAAAATTCCAAGTCAGTTCAGAAAATGAAAAACTGAACATTATTTTCTCTTTCTTCTAATACTTAAGATGTTCTCTTTGTAACATTTGCTGTTGTTGTTTTTTTTGCTTTCTCCTTTCAGAAAGCTTTACTTCAAGTTCCATTATTGATCTTGAAAGTGTAATTCTCTCTCGAATTCAGGAAGAAACAGAAGACCACTCAGAAATTATATTTAAATCTGATAAATTTAATCAAGACCTATTTTATATGGAAAGAGTCTTAATGGAGAATATTTTCCAGGCTAAACTTGCAGCTTATCGGCAACTTCCTATCCTCATAGGTACATAAGTGATCAGGTATTTATTTATTCATCAGCATGAGTTCAGGAACAATTTCTCTTATTGTAAAAAATATCTAAGTTAGTATACATTATTGTAATGTTAATCTTAGAAGAAAGAATAGGAAAGGAGTTCTCAAACTCACTACTTATATATCAATTTTATTTATACAAATCCTAATTTGCTTCCTGAAAAGAAAATGTTAGCCTGGTTTACAAATGAGGCATAAGAATGTTTTGATGATACCTACAATCTAGGACAAAAGTAAGTGGGTTACACCTCAAAAAGACATCCATGTCAGCCTCATTATTTCCTTTTTGTTGTTGAAGAATGAAATCAGGGCTCCTCAAGGCTTGACTTTTCTCTAAATGGCTGTCAAGATAAATGTGGTCAGTTACAAAGAACATTTTCCCTAGAAGGCAAATTCAAGAGACTTAAAGAATTTTTTTAAAAGAAATGTAAGTAAAAGGCAGCAGAAGGGTCTGAGCCCCAAGGCAGTGCACATAGGTTTTATGAACTTTCGTATTTTGAGACCAAATCAATTTCACAGAACAGGAACTAAATTAAACTTCCTCCATAAAGCTGTAAGTACAAATGAAGAGGTAGGATGATCCCCTGTTGCCAGAAAAACATTTTACAGAAGGAAAACTGGTAGTCTTCCTGTAAGCATACAGAGGCAACATTTCCTAAAATGTGTCTTAATGGCATATAGCACTATACTGATAGCTTTTTAAAAAAAGAACAGCTAAAATCCAGACAAAATTGCCTACACAAATCCAGAGAAACATATCTTCACATGGACATGTAAAGAAATAATTCTTTCTCCCCCTAACTTTATAGCTCTGTTCCTTTTATTAAAATTATTTGGTTGCTAATTGTAAAGTACCTGAGGTTTAGTAGATTCAGAGAGGGATTAGGAAAAAATGAATGAATGAATGAATGAATGAATGAATGAATGAATGAACGAATAATCTTCTACCTTTCCATTTATTTATTTATTCTATTTCATGTATTTTTTTATCCCTTTTGGGCATCCTTTATAATGAATTATTGATCCATAGATAACCACCATTCTATTTTTTTGAAGGGGGGTTCTGGGACCAACATACAGTTTGGAGACATTGCTAGAAATAAACAAATAATTAAAAGCTTTTCTTAATGCTAGGTTCTTGTGTTTAAAAACATGAAAATGTTTATCTTGTTAATTCAGAAGAGATATGAACATGGTAGATAGCGAGAGAGAGAGAAAGAGAGGAGGAGGAGGAATGATGAGCTGTAAAGGGGAAAATATTCTTTTTCTTCATTGATGTAAAATTCTAATTTTTACCAGGAGCTGTTTTCATTTTAGATTTATGATTAGCTACAAATGCCAGTGTTTTTCATTTTTGAAACTAGAGCAGTAGAAACTAGGAAAAGGCAATAATATAGTGCACCATTCAAAATAAGGCTCCAGTGATAGATTGGAGGAAGGATCCAGCAGGTTATTCTGTTGAAGCTTTTTGCACACTGAGAACATTAAGCAGAGCTGAACACTTTTCAGGTTTTGGTGATACATATTTCTTTAACACATCAATCATGATATGTGAGAATGTTTCAACATTTTAATTTGTAATTTCAATGGAGGTATCCTCAGATCCCATTGCCATTTGGATAGAAAATAATCCTGGTTGTAATTAGATTCAATTATGTTGTGTTTATCAAACAAGAACACCTCCTACAGAGCTAATATCCACAGTAGATTTCTCTGTTTTTATTTCAAAGGGAGAGTGAAAAGTAGAGCTCTTTGTGCCTTACCTTTCATTGGGAATCATGGCAGTCATCAGTATCTAAATACTGGTCAGGCTATCACTGACCTGAACGAGTATAAGCTATGCCTGTTGGGGAATGCAATTTTCTTGTTTTTCTGCTTATATTCTTAGAGCCAGATGCCAAATCTGAATATAGTGAATCAGAATTTGATAATATATCAGTAAAGGAGGAGGAAAAGGAGGAGGAAGAAGAGGCTGAGGGAGAACAGACATCAATGAAGTCATCTTTGCTGTTAGAGTTTGGTGAACGACAAGAAGAACTACCACCACCATTTATGGAAGCCTTGTGGTCCTTTGGTTGCAGTTTGACAAAAGGCAACAATGTGAGCTGTATGGCTTGGAACAAATTAAACCCTGTAAGAGATCACTAAATTTCTGATGATGTATATTACATTTAAGGATATGCAATAGGGCTGGTAGAAGTGAACTTCCCCACTTTTTTTCCACCTTTAAACCCCTAGTAAATGGTACAGAGGATCAGGGCAAAGGAGCTCCATTTGTGTAAGGTTTCTACATAGTTTTCAGGAATCTTCTATTATACCTACCTCAGCAGACATGCTTGACATTCTGTGACATTTTCAAAGACATGAAAAGGTTGTGCTGAGAAGAATACAGCACAGAAAAATATTCTACTTTTCTGAGGACATTTGTCTAAATATGAAATCTAATTCTATTTTTCTAGTTGCATTATCTAAATTTCGAACATTAAGTATATATTGGAATAAAAAGAGCCTTTTAGGAATCTTGATTTCCATGCAAAGCAATGTTGGTTATCCATTTTTTTTAACTTTAGGAAAATAGTTTACCACAGAGAGGAAAGGATTCTGCATATTACCCATTCCACTAGTCCAGAACTGGAAAATTGTAGCATGATGTGTTTTTTGAAAATATTTTGATAAGAGGTAGCAATTGTTTCTCTAAACTAGTTTAGAACCAGCCTAGAAATTCTTGTGCCAAAGAAAGGGAGTGAGTGAATACTTGCCAAGAGTCTTTCTCAACCTCAAAAACTTTGAATTGCTGTATGGATGGTTAATTGTAATTTTAATGTGCTTTATTATGAATTGTATATTGTATTGTTGTAAGCCGTCTCGAGATCCCCTTGACCGGGGAAGAGAGGTGGGGTATAAATCGAAATAAAATAAAAAATAAAATAAAATAAATAAATTGTATAGACCTGAACTCCCAGAACTCCATAGCCAGTTGATGTCCATATATCCCAAAGTTGTGAGATTGAAAAATTGATTTTGTGGATTAACAAAGGCTTTGTAGTGTTTTTTTGGTGGGTGGAATTCTTCATGGCACACAAGTACTCATAGACAGCATTTGTTTCCAATTCTTTAAATCAAAGATATCTTTTCCTGGAATTTTCTGGCCACAGCTGCAAAATCCCAGGAAAAGAAAAAGCTGCTTTAGTTGTTGTTATAGAGAGATGCCCACATGCTCTGAAGCACTGTTTGGCTTTGAATCTCGACTGCTTAAGCCTGCTTGACTAAGCTTATGGAACAACAGGTATTGAGGCTGGATTTTTGGCTCTGAATGAGATTTAAAATTTATTGCCATTTATTGCCTACTTTACATTGCTTTCTGACATCAACTGCCCACACTCTTTATTTCTGTCTCTCTACCACCTTTCCATAAAGCTTTGCCTTCTTTGTCCTCTTGAATTCCAGAGTTTCTCCCCAGCCCTATTTATCAATATTTGTTTCAACTAACTAATAACTAACACCCTTGTCTTCTTTTTCTCATAACTTCATTTCTTCTATAGTCTTCCTAGATATATGTTTCTCAGTCTTGCTGATTAGCCTACTTTCATCTTTTTTTCCTCATATTTCCTAAAATTAATACCCCTCTGCATTATTTTTTATTTACCAAATTTACCCTGAATTAAAGCTTGTCGGTTTGGTGGAGGAAGTGATGAACCTTTTCCTGTTGGACGAATTACAAAGCAGCTTTCTGCTTTCAGATCTTAATCATGAGAGTAGTTAGAATACATCTACCATTCACTGGCAGATGTTTCTTCACCATCATCAACACTAACTACAGCATATGTCACTAAAACAAAATACAGATGGTAATAACAATTTTCCACACCAGTGTTGGAAATAGGGACTTTAATCTTGCCCTTAGTGCCTCAGGAAGCCAGGCAGCTGTTGAGGTAGTACTGTATTTTTATTCTTGTCTAGTTATATGCTTATATATATTGTATTTTTATTGTTAGCAAAAAAAAGATGTGAGTTTTTTCCACTCATTGTCAGAATAACTTGGATAAATCTATACATTTATATATAAATATAAATATATTTTATATATTTATTTACCTCAGAAAACAAATATATTTTAATATATATTTGCCATTGTTGGTAACATTATTTTCGTCCTACTCTAGGCAACCAATTTGTTATTGAGTTGTTTGGCTGGCCTTACTTGTAAGGGCTGGTAAAACAGGAAGCAGCAGTCTTATGCTGAGGAAGGCGAGTATGTAACCATATCTTAACCAACTAGGTGGCCCCCAAGTGGAAAGGGCCAGGGAAAGATGCCTAAAGTTTAAACCTTGAAGAATGACTTTTTCTCTTTGATCTCTTTGCCTCCTGCAAAGAACTATTGTATTCATTCTTATCTGCAATAAAGATGCTAATAAAGATACTAAGCATGCAGAGCTGGGTCTGAAAAGCTGTCAAATCCAGACAACTGTTCAAAAAGGAAGGAAAGGTCTGAAGAATGGTGATTGTATTCATATAAATTTGACACTATCAAGGCTGCTTTGTGCCAATAAGACAACTTGTTCAACCTGATACTTTTTAGAATATGCTCAATTTGGTGCCAAACTGACTGGAAATTTAGAAGTGGTAGTTTCTATGAATGTGGAGGGCATCTCATTGTAGGAAAAGCTCTATTATCTATTAGCTTGCTTTACTGAATTGCTCAATATGAAAGACATAGCAATTTCAGTGCTATGTTGGCTGGTAGTAATCCACATTCTCGGCTCTTAGGATCTTTTAGCAGTTGGTTATGGGCAGTTTCGTTTTCAAGAGCAGAAGAAAGGCTTGGCATGCTGCTGGTCACTGAAAAACCCTATGGTAATGTACACTTTTAAAATATTTAAAATAATTTTAATTGAATTGGTTGCATTTTTATTGTAATTGATAATGATGCAATATCTTTTTCATTCTTGCTTAATATCAAATCAAGTAGTTTATTTACAATCTCAGACCAATGCATATCTGAAGCCATAACAAAATATTTGGTAAAATCCAGATGATTCATTGACAGCCTGTCTGTCCTTTGAAAGATAGGCCGCTTAATAAATTATCTAATTCAGTTCATATTATCTCAGAAGTCTACCTTACCTTTATCATTTAGAAATCATTTCCTAATTTTATAAATTATTTAAAAGTATTGTGTATTAAAATAAATACTTTTTAGGACATAAACTTTTAAAGTGTAAAACAAATGTTACTTAAATTAATTACTAGAGGTTATATTGTTTTTATTAATATGCGTAACATTGTATATTGATGTTATGGCTTTGTATCTAAATCTATATAATAATCAGCCTAAAAAATAAACCGTTGTTATTGTAGCCTGTCTTAAAGGGATGGGATCTGTGCCTATCAATAATTTCACATACACAAACATATATACGCACATTTCAAATATGGATATACTTAATTAGAAATGGAAAAGTAATTTTTTTAAAAATACGAAGTTTGTGACTGTTCTTTTATTTAACTTTTTATTTTTACAATCTGTTCAGTGGCCAGAACGCATATACCACTGTGTTCATGGGGTAACTGCATTGGATTTCTCTACAGCCAATCCAAACCTCCTAGCAGTTGGACTGTTTAATGGGACAATAGAAGTTTATAATGTCCAGTCCCGAAATCAAACTTCAGTTCTAGATAACAGGTATGACACCATAGGTCTTCTAAGCTCTTCCTCAAAGGTTATGATGAATTGTTTTGGAAAAAATACAGGTTTATAAGTAGTGCTAAGGCCTCATTTTATAATATTCAATTTAATATTCCTTGTCTTATGGTTGTGGCTCCTTTGAAAATTTGGAGGGATGACAGCTATTATTTTGTCCTTCCTGTTTCTCTGAATGGTAAGCAGCTTTAAGAAATCAGTGTTACTGTGCCAGTTTTCATTGAAAGAAACATCTTTCAATGAGAGATATCACCATCTTTCCAGAGAGATATCACCATTTCACCTGATGTATTCACTAACAGAGATATCTCCTTCCACTTCCAAACAAATAGAGTTCGAGTGTGTCTCTCAAAAAAGCAGGAGTCTTATTTTCTTTCAAATGTCCATATGTATATTTTATTTAATTATAATGAGCTGCTGGTGGGTAGGAAACATGTTCTTCTTCAAGTGTCTTAAGGCCAAATCTTTAAGGAAATTTCCAAACTGTTTAAGCTTCTTAAATTTTCTATTTAAATAAGCATTCTTCAATGTTAAGAAATTTTTGAAGTTACAGGAGTTATTTGTTGGGATCTAGGTAGTCTAAACCCCGATGGCTTAAACTTTCACCATGAGAGGTTATCTTCTTTTAATTTCTTACTAGTAAGAGATATATTGCTGGTGTGTACAGAATTCAAACTTTATGCTTATGTGTCAGGTAACTGTCCCAAATTGATAACACATTTTCATAATCTGCATGTACGCCTCCTTATATAATATATATATATAATATAAAAACAAGGGATATAATTATCCCCCTGCAGCTTTTTTTTCTTTTATACCATTATGCTTTTAGTTGCTGTATAAATACAGGAGTTGTGTTTTTACAAAAATACGGTATGTTTCAGCGAATCCCACGATAAACATTTAGGGCCTGTGTGGCAGCTGAAATGGGTAGAGCAAGACAGGGGAACAAGTGGAGAAGACAAAGGGGAGATCCTTGTCTCCATTTCAGCAGATGGCAGAATAACTAAGTGGTTTGTTCGGAAAGGACTGAGCTGCACAGGTAAATATATTCACGTTATACAATTATCTGAAATAATTCAAGTTGTATTTCAAGACTGTGGTTCATGTTGATTTTTATTTGTGATTTATTATCTTAATGTTAATGGATTTTATTAAAAAATGTTTATAATTACAGATTTTTATGTCTATAAGAACTGTTTAGACATTTATGCAAAAATATCCTCAGGAATATCTACTATCATTAGCAAAAATGAAATAAAGTACTTCATTATTCCTTCATTTTCCTTCTTCAGATTTTTGTTATAGGCAGGCTGGTGAAATAAAAACAAAAAATGAATGTGTTTTTAATCACATAAAAGATTTGATCAAGCTGAGCACACGCAGAATAGCTGACATTAATGTCATAGAATCTACATTATCACTTCTCTTCTTGATAACTGAGTGACAAGATCCGGTTTTCTAAGAAGTATTTATATGGCTAATATTATCATTCTTGCTTCTTAAGTGTTTTTTTATTCACAAAACTGCTAAAGGTATCTTTTCAAAAATCTGCTTCCACATATGCAGTGATCAGTCTTCCCAACCTGTGCCTTCCAGAAATGTTAGACTGAGACATTTCAGAATTTGGGGAATCATAATCCAACTCACTCAGATGATATCAAGTTGGGAAAATTGTTGGATAATTTTGTTGGTTTGGGACTGGAGGGATACTGTAGTATTTTGGAACTGTGCATCTTAAAATACACAGAGAGCAGTTCCATTGCATGAGAGTTGTCCCCCCCACCAATGATTTTGCAAGCATGAGATTGTGCTCATGATTGAGATTTTGTAGTGGGGTGGCATTGTAAGTGGGGAGCTTAACCTCTTTCGTATTCATCTGATGCACAATCATTTTTTGGATGTGGCTTTAAAAAAATAAGGACACCCTCCCCTTAATCTGAACAAATAATCCTGCATCTTTTGTATATGAGAAAAGTATGAACATCCCTCATGATCAGGCTTGATATTTGCAATTGTTTAAATTACAGACCTAATGAAGCTAAAGCGAACTACAGCTGAAAAGA
This sequence comes from Boaedon fuliginosus, assembly GCA_027560395.1. Taxonomy (NCBI): domain Eukaryota; kingdom Metazoa; phylum Chordata; class Lepidosauria; order Squamata; family Lamprophiidae; genus Boaedon; species Boaedon fuliginosus. Next base: position 43,097 of record JANHGC010003689.1, on the reverse strand, counting down.
AAAAAACAGGAACAGAAAGGAAAAGTGAAGCGCTTATCTCTCGGCAGGCTCCAGGACTATGCTTCGATTTTCATCCAAAGGTATTTAATTGATTATAGTGTCTTAATTCATACTCCCTGGCCTGAAATATTTCGTCACTATTCATGTAAGTCATGGCAACAACATTGCCCCAAATAGCAAAGCACCTGATAGACATGGCTTGTCCCTATCAACTGTTTGGAACAAGATGCGTGGCACAGCTTTTTAGATCTCCAAACTAAGCAGAGAAATGGGCATCTTTTCAAAGATGGCAGAGCTTTCATGCTCTATCCAATGTGGTAAAACACCTTTGCCTCTTTATTACCTGATATCTGATGGAAACTTGAAAGCAGCATCGCCTTTAATCACCACCACATTCTGCTCAACATATTCCAGGAGAAGAAGTAAAAGAAAGAAAACAGGAATTTAACTCATCCGTTAGATATATGGACTAGGTATATTTTCATGCAAGATTCCCCTTCCCCATTACACATGGTAACTTCCCAAGAAGTGAAAACTGGGAGACAGACATATGAATCTCTTTATACATCATGGAATATAACACATACAGTATGTGAAAAAATAGCATTTCATGAAAGAAGGAGATCTCTTTCTGGGGAGAGAAATAAAGTATGGCATTAGTATTCATTAGCGGTTTTAAAACGTGGCTCCCAAAGGCAGAGGAAATTAAGTTGATGGCATTCAAAGTGGAAAGCTGCTCATTGTCACTTGTGCAATTTGGTTATGCTGCCCTATGTCCAGAAGAATGCTAGAAAATGATGGCAGGTCCCTCCCTCCCCACCCTCTCCTATCCTCTGACATCCAGCCTTTTTGCCTTTGTAAATATGCTTGGTTATATTGTTTTAGTAAAATATCTGCTTATGCCGTTGGTCAGCTCAGTTGTTTAAACATCTGAAAATTCCTCTATATTAGAATTTAAGAATTTCAAAATCTTATCTGGAAAGGAGAAAAACAACCTTCCTGCATTAAAGATTATCATAAAGGCTTCCAAGTTGAATAAAATAAAAGGGGCCACAGTAATTTGGTTTTGTTTCAGGACACTAATATCTACATGGCAGGAACTGAAGAAGGTTATATTCATAAATGTTCTTGTTCTTATAACGAGCAGTACCTGGAGACCTACAGAGGACACAAGGTAAGAAAAAATAAACAAACCTGATCAAATAAACTGTGCTGCTCTTTTTTTAAAAAAACTCCCTTTCTCTCTTTCTCTGTTAAAATATCTCAGTTTGAGGGCTTTCCAGCAGTTCACAAGCAGATCGAAATTTCCAGACTCATGCTGTGGGCTAGTTTGGGAAATGGCTCTACTTTTTTTCTGACTCTGCACCAATTTACCTGAAACCAGAGCAAAGCTGTTGTTTTCTCTTTGCAGTGTTCCAGTTCTGAAAAGCTTAGGGATTGCTGCCCCACTTCGCCCCCTCCACCGGTGGGAAGGAACTATTGCCTCCCCTGCTTTGTGACTCAAGATAATCTTTCTTGGTACCTGTCTGTAGGCTTGTTTAGAATACATACCCTCCCTCATTCTAACTACTTCAGAAATACACAGTCCTGGTTTTGTCTATTTGAGAATATACTTAGAGTTGAAGAAAAAAAAAGAGAGAGAAACTTGCTTAGATTTGCAAATATTGCTGCTATTTTTTCATACCCCACAAGAGGTTTTTTTTTTAATATAAATTTTATTAATTTTTTTTAAAGAAAGTTACAGAAAAAATGTAAAGAAGAAAAAGAAAAAGAAAAGCATTGTC
>JANHGC010003689.1:13533-23723 GCA_027560395.1 Boaedon fuliginosus | reverse complement strand
CCCCCATATATGCCACTGGATGTGCACTTATCACCACTCAATGAAAACTAGTGTTAGTACACTAAAAATAGCAAATATTTTGATTGCTTTCCAGACTTTTGGTATCTTTTTCCTCTACTTCCATGTCTTTGTGTCGATGGACTGTACATTCCTACATGTATCTTTCACACTTTTTTTTTCATTAGAGAAGCTGGCTTCCCACTAGATCATGAGTACCCAGCTAGGCTTTCCCATTTATTTACCTAATTGTATTGGGCTCTTGAAATATGCATGATTTGCTGAAGATAAAAGTGAAAGAAAAGGTTGTTGGGTTTACATTACCTTGGTAGTCTTGCAGAGCATAAATATTGTTATCTACTTCCTTTCCCTACATGTGAGGATTGAAGCAGGCTATGAAACCAGCGGGGTTGCAAAGAAATTGGTCAAATTTATTAGAAAAGCAGTTATGCTTGGAATGATCAGTGGCAAATGCAAGAGGCCACAAAACGAATGTGCTGGCTAGATACCATCAAAGCCAATAGCAGTTAGATGATAAAAAAAAACCTGAAAAAGTTATATAATTTCATTCAATATCAGAAAATGTGAAAAGAGCTAGTCCAGACTTTTGCCAAAAATTGGACATGATTGAATGGGTAACATCGTTATCATTGTCATTCCAGCTGATGTGATGCTTTTGCAAATGGTAGTGTCTTGCATTGGCTGATCTCAGAAACTGAGTAAAGTCAGAAACTTGTTACCATTAGATGGGGACCATTTAGAAAATCCAGGGCTATTGGCCAGATTGGAAAGATGAAAAATCAACTTGGAAGAATGTAATGTATCTACCTATTGAGGTATTGAGGTATTAGTACCTTCACCACAGCAGAAAGCTCCTTTGATAGTTTTACCTCAATAGAATCACCTGTCCCTAACACTGCTGAATTGATTCCGTCAGAACCAGGATCTGTGAGTGTGATTCCGTCAGAACCAGGATCTCTGAACCAGGGGTATCAAACTCGCATCGTCACGGGCCAAGCGGCATCACATGACACTTCACTAAATCAGGCATGGGCATGGCTAGTGCATGACGCATCTGGCCTGCAGGCTGCGAGTTTGACACCCCTGCCATACCAGAAGGAGGAGGCAACCTCAGATCTGATATGAATTTGCTCTTCTGAAATGATTGCCTCAAATAAAAAGCATGTTTAATTGCAAGTGTTTTTGAAGATTTCAATGAGAGAAGAGTAATACCAGCATCAAAGCTGCCTCCTTTGTAATACTCCTTGGAGCATCATTTGTTTCAAATTTCTTTCAAAAACTAATTCTACATTATTAGTAGTATCATTATTATTAATGTCGCCAATGCTGCTAATGTTAAGAGACTATTAAACAAATAGAACTACTAATTAAAAGTGATGTGAATTGGAAGAAGCAAAACAAAAAGCCAAAACAAAATGTTATTTTTAGATTTCTCATTTATTTTCAAAGGGAAAAGTCACATTTAAATTACAGCTTAATTGTTATTTAATGCTCTCCTTGTGTATAGAATTTCATAAAGTTTGTTCTGAAATGGGGACCCTATTTGTATAATATGTATGATAAATAATTGCATATTTTGGGTTTTGGTGAAATGGATGTTTAAGGGAAATTATGAAGAAAATCCATTTATAAAAATCATTATTTACAAAAAAAATAGACATTTGTTTTCTAATCTAAAAGGAAAAGAAACATTGAAAATATGCGGTTTTATGATTATCTTCAACAAGTCAATATAACATATTCATATTACCAGTGGTTTGATTCAGACCTTTGCTGCAGGAACTCTAATGCCACAAACCTTTTCTACAATTTTTTTTTTGATCCCATCGTGTTGGCAGCAATGTTTCATCATAAACTAAGCAGTAAACAGCCAACTAGACTACAGGGATAGTGTATTTCATTTCACACAAAATCTGAGATGTCCAGACTTAAACTTTAATGTTTAAAAATATACATGTGTATTTTGTGTCCACAAATATCTATAAACAGTTTGTACACAGGTTTTTAAAATATAAAATGATACAGTATGATATCTGATAAAACACCATGGAATCTATTTCAGGACTCAAATACTGTATCTTTTAGAAGTAAAACCCAGGATCTGCAAATGCTAAACTGCATGCCAGTAAATAATGTTTTTTAATATAAGGTGTACAACAGTTCAACATGACTGAAATTTAATATTTAGTTTTTCTGAGCCTTTAATCCAAAAATACATGCATGCCTACAGTTTATCAGCCATTAAAACATAACTTCAGAAAATTAGTATTTTAATGCACTAGTATGACTAGTGTGTTAGGGTGTCCAACTGAGATGCATTTTTTAGACTTACAGATTGAAGGTAACAGTTCTCATATACATGTTAATCTGAAGCACAATTACACACTTTTTAAGATCTTAAAAAGATTTTTAAGATCTTAATAAGTATGTTTACATACATAAGTATGTAAGGAGTTGTGTTATTGATTCACATTTCTTGCTTTGCTCCTCTCATTTAGATGCTTATATTTAAGATTGTTACAGGGAAAAATGGGAAGAATGATGTCATGTGTAACATCTTGAGCTGAATGAAAGATGGGATATAGATCTAATAAATAAAAACCCTAAGATTTGAAATATAAAAGGTACCACCTCTAGCTATAGAAAATCCTTCTTATCACTTAAAAAAGAGAAATTGTTCTGTATTTCTAATGACTCTATGGGACAAAATTTTAATCATTTAAGATGATTAGCATCACTGGAATTAGCTCTTGCATCAACTGGTTAAAGAAAAGTATGTTACTTTCAGTATCTGCCCAGAGCAAACTTGTACATTTGGAAGCAAAAATGCTTGAATTGTTTGCCCTAATCATTGAACAGATTGATTTTGAAGTAATCAAACATCTTGACTATCATGATAAAATACCATGGTGAATTTTTAAATTAGGAATTTAAAATGGGGAAAATGATGAAAATATGAAATTATAATGAAATTATAGTTATGAAAATTATAAAAATTTGTGTTCCTCAGCTAATGCATTTATTTTGTCATATCTAGGAAATGTCTTCTGCCCAGATCAATTAGATAATATATAGCTTATACAGATAAATCAAATGAATGAGCAGTTTCTTTATAAACTAGATGTGGTATTTCACATAATGATAAAAAGTAGTTCACCTAAGTCTCGGATGGAACACAGGCAGAAGAATTACGCCCACATAGAACACATACACATACCCTCAACAGTAGGTACATTTTATTTCATACATTACAGAGTAGATATGTCCATCCTCTGGAACTATCTTGACACAGGATCAGGATATCCCGTCTCTTACCCTTCATGTGTATTGGAGTATAACTCTCCAGATTCAGAACTAATATTAGGGATGGCTGCTGTACCTAGGAATCATAACAGTAAATCACACACAGAGCGAACCAGACTTGCAAGATTTTTAAAGCTATTGGGAGAGTGCCTGTCCAAGAACAAGATTGGTTCACCATGAGCATAGCCTACTCACCAGGACCAAGAAGAAAACTCAGTTTATTATTTTGTGAACCCCCATGATGTAAAGGAACAACTGAAACACACATACCTTTCTATACAAAGATGATAGCAATAGCTAATAGCAATAGCAATTAGACTTATTTACCACTTCATAGTGCTTTGCAGCCCTCTCTAAGTGGTTTGCAGAACCAGCATATTGCCCCCAACAATCTGGGTCCTCATTTTACTGACCTCGGAAGGGTGGAAGGCTGAGTCAACCTTGAGCTAGTGGCAGTCATCAGAATTAGCCTGAAGTAGTGCATTCTAATCACTGTGCCATCACGGCTCTTGAATTATGCTTGAAACGTATTTTAATACACATATTAAACCATAGTACAGGTAGTCCTTGACTAAAGACCAATCACTTAATGACCACACTTGGAGGGTTCTGTATCTGGGCTTCATTTATAGTCATTTGCAGTGTCCTGCAGACATGTGACAATGTTTTACAATAATTTTGCGAAAAACTGGCAGTTGCTTCCAGTTTTTGCCAAAACTGGCCCCATGGCAAACCTTGGTTCATTTAATGACCATGGCATTTGCTTAATGACCATGACATTTACTTAATGACAAGTGCAAAAAAAGGTAGAAAAATCAGGTCAGTCTATGACCAACCCACTTTATAATTGTGACAATTTACAAGCCTAATGGGCAGGCTCTGTTACAGTTGTAATTCCAGGACTACCGTCTGTCTGTCTGTCTGTCTGTCTGTTTCTCTCTCTCTCCCTCTCTGTATGTGTGCGCACACACACTCACACATGTGTGTATGTATACGTGTGTATATGTGTACATACATACACACACACACACACACACACACACACACTGTACACATATATGCACACACATACTTTACAGCATAATTTCAAATTAGTATGGTATGATTATTGCAGAAACTGTCTTATCCTTGAACAATTAAAATATACACTATCTGAAATACATAGAGTGCTGTGTAGATGATAAAAGCAGTACTTTTATGGCACTATGAACAAAAAATTAGCTGAATTACTTCTTAAAATAAAACCAATCTTTCAAACAGAGGCACATCATAAATTTCAGCCTCCCAAGTAGATCAGACAGGAAATGTGACATGATGAGTTAGTTCTATTTTATTGTAAGGTTACATTATCAGATCTTGCAAGTCTGAAAGTACAAATTCTCCTGCTATCAGTTTCTGCCTTCTGCTAACTTAGGAAAGATCTTTTCTAACTTTCTTCCTCTGCCCACTTACTCAGTGGTGAATTGCTTCCCTTTTACTCCCCTCACCTCCCCCCACCCCAAATTTTCTAAGGCCATTCTCACATTCCAAAAATTAAAAGGAATAAAATTAAAAGAAAATATGGAAGCATGAAGTAGGAAGCAAGCCAGCGGAGGATACTGGTAGTCCTTGACTTACAACCATTCATTTAGTGACTGTTCAAAGTTACAACGGCACTAAAAAAATTGACTCATGACCGTTTTTCACACTTACAACCATTGCAAGCTTCTCCACAGTCACGTGGGCAAAATTTGAGCACTTAGCAATCAGCATGTATTTGCAATCGTCGCAGTGTCCTCTAGTCATGTGACTATCATGTGTGACCTTCCCATCCAGCTTCTGCCCAGCAAAGTCAACGGAGGAAGCCGGATTCACTTATCAACCACGTGATTCACTAAACTATCGCAGCAATTCACTTAACAACCGTGCAAAGAAGATTGTAAAATCAGGTACAATTCACTTACTAACCACTTTACTTAGCAAAAGAAATTCTGGTCCCAATGGTGGTCAAGGACTACGTATAATGGTTAGGGCAGGGGTGTCAAACTGGTGGCCTGTGGACTGGATGCATCACACACAGGCCACACACACCCCGGCTCTGCAAAGCAAAACGAATGTCATGATACATCACGTGACGCAATCGAGTGTGACACCCATGGATTAGGGTGTTGAACTAGGAACACAAAGATCCAGGTTCTAGTCCTTCCTTACGCACCAAAGCTAACTGGGGTGATCATTGGAACAGTCAATCATTTACTCTCAGCCCTAATCAGTATCCAGATCTGCAACAAGCTAGGTGAAAAATAACATCTCTTGCCCTATCACATTTTGCTAAGCAGTCTCACTGCAAAACCAGCAGGTGCTGCAACCAAGTGGAACAAACAATAAGAACAACAAAAGGGAGGATGAGCAAAGACCTTTTATATTCTAATTGCTGTCTTAAATTCACAATAAAACTGTAAGTTCACCAAACCTAGATGGCTACCTGGCCAGCATAAATGACATTCATTTTCTAAATGGGCTTAAAACCAATTTTGCCTTTTTCCTGACTTTATCGAAGTCCCTGAAATTAGCATAGTAATTTATGATGGCTTGACTTTTAGGAAAAACAAAATATCTATTTTTTTTTAAATAGAAATGGTTTTTTTTAAAATAGTAATTTCTTCTATACAGAGCAATCTGGAGCCTGATCCTATGGATATTTGCAGACAGTGCCATCACAGATCTACTATGAGACTTTCTTGTGAATAAATACAATCCAATTGACAGGCCTTGCACACCAATACAGGCAATTGCTTCCCGTCGTACCTTGTTTATGTAGCATGCTAAATATTTCATTTTCTTTTCTTTTATGAAGCAGGTTTTCTGGAATATAAAGATGATTCATCCAGCTGCAGAACAGAATTCATATATCTGTATGCCTACCCTGTTGATTAATGTTCTTACTTTCAGCTAAGATATTTCTTCATTTTGTTTCCAGCTATGAAAAAATCAAGCTGGACACAAAAATGTAATTACAGCCTGATTTGGGTTAAAATGCTTTATAAAGTCCTTCCTAGTTTTATAGATCTCAGTAAGACTTTATCTTAGACTAATATCCTGCAGTAATGGCTAGAGTAAAATGTTCCCATTTAAATCCCTAGCTTTGCTTGCATAACACTAGGAGAAGGATGTTTGTAAGGAACAATTGTATCACTAAGGAAGGACAATACTTACGTGTTGGTCCATTGTTATATTGTTACTAAGGAACAATGATTTATAGCAACCTTTTAACCTGTGTCTTTTTCTCTGCTTAATAATTTATTTCCCAGATTTTAAAGGTTGATACATTACAAAAGCCACTTTCAGGATGCTCTGTCATTAGAGCCCAAAACTATGCTGGTTAGGAATTCTGTGGAATGGACCTTTGAACGGCCCCAAATTGAGGAAAGTTAAACTTCTACTTGGAAGTTTATTTTTGGTAAATAAGCTCAGAAACAATCTACAAGCAGTTTTTTTTAAAAAAAGATCTGACTTACATTACATTATTCATATTTTTAATAATCTTAATTAATAATTTTAATTGTACTAAGGAAACAGGAATCATCATCAACAAAAAAAGCCTATAGTTATTTGAGAGTAAATAGGTATATAAATCAAGCTTCAGTAAGAGGTGTTATCTTTTGCTATTAAATCTGGAAAAAAAATTAGAATTGTGTAATTGGCTAAAGATTCAATAACTATTTTTGTTTTTTCAGGAGTAAATCAAGACTTTCTAAAGAAATGCCAGCAAATGTATCTCTGGTGGCTAAATTGTGAAAATGATGAGTTTTTTTGTTTTTGCTGGATGCTCTTATTTATTATTTATTTTATTTATTTATTTATTTTATTCGATTTATATCCCGCCTCTCTTCCCCCAATGGGGAACTCTTATTTCCAATTCACTGCAAAAATCAAAAATAAAATATAAGTCATGTTGTTGCTAACACCTTTCTTGGAATCTATGTAATCTTTCTAAGATAATCTTTACATTACAGACATAGCAAATTATTTTAATTTAAACTAAATTTTCATTTCATATTTATCAATGAAGAGTTCAAAATTTTTCAGTCTCCCTTATTAGCTTTAATGTTATATTTTTGAGAAATGGAAGGGGTTCTCTACATTTGAAAAACTACTTACAAGTAAATTATTTCCTTTGCATAAAATTAAGTTTTTAGTTCAAATCAGACTATACGAAATTTCTGTTGGCACTAATTAGGAAATGCATAGATACCTGAAATGGCCAATAGAGACTCAATTACCTGGAAACTGGTATGCATTGTAAAACAAAAGCGAAACAATTCCAGAGTAGAAAAATTCTCTATTCATTAAGAAAGCAGAAATGTGCTTCCTTTTGTCAAGCTTTTGTGTTACTGAGAAACAAATGCTAGCAATAGGCCAATTTCACTTTCAGAGGAAAGAGCAAACATGGTAAGATTTATAAAAATGCAAAGTATAAACACAAATATAACTTTTCCATTTGAAACCATGCGGAGCACTAGCAAAAATCAATCTTTATCGTATTTATCAGCGAGATTGAGAAACCAGTGAAGCTTAAGTGGGGGGACACATTTTTTGAATTGTATATTATATTTTTCATAAAATTAGCTATATAGTTTTCAAATACAAGACTCATACCAAAAGGAACTAACAAAACAAGGTATTTGATGTATGTGGAATTTCAATTTCTATCACTGCAAGATATATATTTTTTCATGACTGCATGATAAACAAATATATTCATGTCCAGATAGAGCCTTTAATTTTGTCTGCTTGTTTTAATGCAGACATAGCTGCTTGTCAAGCACAGCTATTTTCACATGCAAGTGAGACAGTTGGATGCCAACCTAGTTAGACCACAGTTTATAAAAATACTAGTTGTAAGCACAGAAAATAGCAGAACAGATACTCTGCACCTCTTCACAATGACTTCTCATACAGTATTCCTTGTTCCTACTGCATTCAACCTCAGTTCAGGTACCATTTGAACAGATAGATGTGCTGCATTTATACACACCTAGTACATTAGCAATTGAGAATCAAATCTTTTGCTTTTTCAGACCCTAAGAAATCTAACACTGACTAGCAACTTGAAACCTGTTTGAAGTAAAGTATCCTGGTGTTTAAGGAATGGAAACAAAAACTCATCAATTATTTTGTCACTTGTTCTGTGCTGTTCAAATGGCTTCCTTTTTTCCTTCTTTTTTAGCTTCCAAATACAGATCAGACAGGCTACAAATGTTGATATGTATGGATGATATCTGTGTAATGTGTGTGCACAACACACACACACACGCTTCTTTGAAGTTCTTGTTTCCCTACACATAAGTTAAAATCTAGCTGAAGAACACAATTATTATTATTTTTATTTTTTATTCGATTTATATCCTGCCTCTCTTCATCCATTTGGGGAACTCGAGGCGGCAGTGTTGGTCAGAGCCAGTTTTTGGCATGCAAATTGCACTGTAAAAATAAACAAGCACATCCATGAAACAAGAGGCTTGCTCAGGTAAAAAATAAAACCATCACCACAGGATCTCTCTTCATCACTGGTTATTTGTTAGTCAGCTTCCCCTTGCACTAGGTGTAGTGAAAATAGTGGGCAGTGCGCCTTGCTGCCTTTTCTGTGCTTTCCTTCCTTTTTCTATGCCAGGCTTCCCAAACCAGTGCTCGCATGCCGGCTGATGTCCAGCATATCTGCAAGGTACCAGAATGAGGAAGGCCGCATAGAGCTTGCATAGCAGAAATATTTCTAAACCATTGTGCTCTTCCTTTACCTTCATGTTCACTCATGTCAGACTAACAAAAAGAAACAGCTATCTCAGTATAAGCTTTATCTCCGTTATCCAAAAGTTTCTTCCCCTCCCTCCTTTTAAACTTACTTCAGACATGATGGGAATATTTAAACCGAAAAACTACATTTGTACCATAATCACCTCAACATTTACTCTGAGATGTTCTGAAGTTAAACCAATTAAATATTTAAAGTCATATCTGTTTATTTATGTGACTATATTTGTATGACATATGCTATGAACTGAAAAAAATAATCAATGAATTTTCAGGTGAGCTAATTTTGACATTCTTTTTGAGGCACTCCTTTCCCCACAGCTGTTAGCGTTGTGTTCAATTTGAATACATTGACAAAATGCATCTGCCTCTGAAAGCTTGTCTCATTCAGCATTACTACTATTAAATTTATATATATATATATATCACAGTTTAAATTACACCCATTTCTTGAACGATAAAATGCTAAAACTCAAGGGTCTAACTGCCAAAATACAGCCTTACTAGAATGAGTACAATTTACAAATACAATAATTACAATTTAAAACATGAACAATATTACATCTAGAAGTAAATACTGTAGGACTGATCAACATGGCATTTTCTGAGAGAGAAATGTTGAATTGCTGATGTTTTCAACAGAAATGTCCTGAATACAGGATTCAGTTAGTTTCCCCTCAACAGCATATAAAAACCATCCAACCACTGCAGTCCTCAGCTATATGGATTTTCAACATACTTGCATATACTTCGGTTAGTTATCTGCCAGGTACTTTCCTGTAAAAATGATTAAAGGCATGTAAAAAGGAAAGTTAAAGACATTTGTAAGGCCTATATTTATTTTTATAAACACACTGTTGCCAACTAAATATAGTACCAGTTAAATTATGAGAATCAAAGTGAGGTCTAAATAGTTGATGAGGCCATCATAAAACATGAAGTTCATTGTACTATTTTGTGGTACAAAAGGAAGAAGTATAGATGTATTTATTTATTTATTTACTCATTTATTTATACATTTTGGAGGCTATGCAACTCCAGATGTCTTTGGACATCTTATATTTTAGAAAAGAAAGAAG
>JANHGC010003688.1:346361-359362 GCA_027560395.1 Boaedon fuliginosus | reverse complement strand
CACCCCCAGAGGCAAACAAATGGATGAAAATGGCCGTTTTGGGCCAAAAACAAGCCGTTTGTGACCTCTAGATTGCTTCTGGGGGAGGGGGAGTGAGTTCCCAGGGCACGCAGATGCCCCAGGAAGAAAAAAAATGAGCGAAAACGGCCTGTTTCTTGGCCTCCTGAGGCGTCCGTAGCTCACATTTTCGGCCTCCTAAACTCAACATTCAGAGTATAAGACGCACCCAGATTTTCACCCTCATCTAGGGAGGAAAAATGTTTGTCTTATACTCCAAAACATACAGTAACTACAGTATTTTTCACTTCATAAGACGCAATGTCCCCACAAAAGTGAGTGGAAATGTCTTTTACAGTGCTGAACCCCATGTCTTCTGTCTTTGTCACTGCCCGTTTTCCTCCTCTAAACCTAGGTGCGTCTTATAGTGCGAAAAATATGGTATATTGAACCTATTGAATATTTAATACTATTAAATAATATCATTCAGTAATTTAATCTATCTGTCAATTTGTAAAGATCTTCCACATATTAAACAACTTTACAGAAATCCAGAAGCATGTATCTTTTAATGTGTGCTCTTTACCAAAAATACATTAAGAAGATCATATATGCATGATTCAGGCTACATCAGATTGAAGGCCCTATATTTCAGTTTTTTATTCTTACAGTGACAAATCATAGCACACTTTCCCTTCCTATACAATTGCAGAGTCATTTGGACCTGGTCCACCCAACGTATTAAGGGCCTGACCCACAGTGGAGGGTAAACCATTAGATTTGATTTTTGTCTTCAGACAGTGACATTTTGATCATGTGATTGGAGGACATTAACATTGGTCCCTTGTTATGGAAAGATCATTCCTTCTTTGTCCTCTTGGTCCTGGAGTTCTCCACAACTGCTCCCCACCATCCACTGCAGGGAGTTGTACCTGTTAATCAGTCTGCCAGACATGATTGGGTTTCACAAGAAAGTTGGATTTCCCACCCACTAAAACTGTAAGGGGTTCAGCCAATATTTCAGTTGGGTTTTGGAATGAGCTTGTATCAGACAGCCCTGGATCAGACAGCTCCTATTGAGGATCAGATAGCGTCTCTTCTCAAATATCCACTTTTGGACCTACCTGTGCTAGATAACTTTCATACAGATTTCAACCTTCTCATAGCCCTCCCCCCCCCACTTTTACATCTATATGAAACTGAAGGGGGTGGTGAGATAATCCAACAGCATGATGTGGAGATGTATAGCTCCTATCTGACCACCCAGGCATTGCTGTTCAGATGTTGATCTGGTGCTTAGAGGTAGTGGCTCCAACTCAACATGGCAAGATTAAGTGGATTTTTGGCTCCCACTGATCTGGTAAAGTGTCATTTCCAATTCTACAATCCCTCAGAACTTGTGCACAATTTGGGGGTTTTCCTGGACTTGCAGCTCCAGCTTGATAGCTGAAAGCAACTGTGGCTAGAAGGCCTTTACACAGATTTACAGTAAAGTCTCCCAGTTAATGAATGGCATACAAATTACAGTGCATTCAGAAAGTATTCAGACACCCTTCGCTTTTGTCAATTTTGTTATGCTGCAGCCTGATACTACGGTTGTTGAAATTCATTTTTTTCTCATTGCTTTACACTCAGTACCTGCATGATGACAAAGTGAAAATGGAAGTTTAGAAATGTGACTGCTCTAAGGACACCTCTGAAAGTTGATCCTATTTCCAATACCTTATTAGTCCTTAACCTACAACAGTTCATTTAGTGACCATTCAAAATTACAATGGCACTGAAAAAAATGACTTATGAGCATTTTCATGCTTATGACCTTTCCAGCATCCCCATGGTCATGAGAGGCCAGGTGAGGAGAAGTACCCCTTGATGTTAATGATGTTGAGTTGGTCACGCCCCACCCAGCCACATGCCCACCTAGCCACACCCACTAAGCCATGCCCACTAAGCCACAGCCACTGAACTGGTTGTTAAAAAATTTGAAACCCACTCCTGCTGAAAAGCCATGGTGCAATTTGCTGAAATTCCTCCCTTCTCCAGCTACACATTCCATCACAAGAGGATCTCTACAGAAATTTTTTTTTATCAAAAATCAATCTCAATCACCAATCAAGCAATCAGTCCATCCATCATCTCTCCCACACACAAGGTTCTACTAAGTCAAACAACAGCAACTTAAAGCTTGCATATGTTCACCTATTTCTAGGTTACATGCCTAAGGCATCTGCAGTAACTATCAAAATTCCCAGGAGAAATATGAATGGGGTAACTGTTGCCATAAATTTTGGCTTAATGTAGCATTGATCATATGCATGAGTATTCAAGTTTCTATCCCAGTAGATGCAATAGAGATTACTGCTAGCTAAAGATATATGACATTTATAACCTGGGAGATGAGTGGTACCATGGAATTTTGAGAGACCAGTGAAAACCAAAGCAATTATACACACTCTTCCAGAGAGGAGTTTCCTGAAGATGGGTTCCAGCACAAATCCAAAAGCTTAGAAGACTAAATCTCTGGTCCCAGTGATCGACCCAAATTGGATCCTGCAATGTTTTCATGGGGTGCATATATTTGCCTTTGTTCTCAATTATTTCAATAGGTCCTATTAATGATTGGAAGAATGAAGCTTTTTAGAGTTTCACATCAGTTCTTTTGGAATTCTGGAGCAGGGTGGCTTCACCATCTCTTGCCTCCTGTAGGTTCTCTACAAATGGAAGAATTATTTGTTTGTCCCCTTAGGATTGCCTTGCTGTGCAAAACAAATGCCAGTTGCCTTCTGCTTTGGGCACTCCCCAAGGCTGATTGGCCTCGTCATCTCACATAGTTCACATGAACCTTTTAGCATGAAAATGCTGCTGCGCTTTCAATTGGTCTAGAGAGAGACCAGCCTTGAAGGGCAGGAGGAAGAACCACTATTAAGACAAGTAAGATAAAAATGTTGGAGAAGGAGAGGCAGAAGCTGTGGCAGAGTTAAAAGAGGTATCTAGAATCCCTACATAGCCAAAAGCAAATTAAACCCAACCTCTCTTGAAGTCCATTGACACTTATCTAACTCCAAGCACGTGCTGATCCTTGGTTGAGAACATTCCTGTGCATAGGCATGAATAGTAATGAGGGGTGCAGTGACCTAGAGGTGGAGCTCTCGCCTCACAATCAAGAGGCTGGGAGTTTGATCCTAGGTAGTGGCAGGTATTTCTCTCTCTAGGCACAATGAGTAAATATCAGCTGTGAACTCTGCATTGGCTACAGGAAGGGTATCCGGCCAGTAAACACTCAGCTCCATTCAGTTGCCCTGACTCTACCCCGATGCAAGGGATTACAGGGTTGTTAAAAGACAAAAAAAATAGGCATGAGTAACAATACATCAGTTTAATTGAACCTGATCTTTCAAACCTGACAAGAGGCCTGAGTCCAGGCTGAGACAGGAATGTAATATGAGTAAATGCTCAAACCCTATCATGAAGGCAAAAGGGGGAGAGTGCAAGAGTCTGTTACTATAACAGTACAATATAAGTAGTACCAATCTATGTTGCCTTGGATTCCTAGTTTGATGTATTTGAAGGACTGACACATCCACATGCATAAATTAAACGTGTGAAAGTACTGTAGGTTTTGTGGATGTGGTTCAGCATTTTATCCCACCATTCCTGCTGAGCCACTTTGGTTTCTAGTGCTTTCTAGACTACTCTTAGCAGCTGCAAAAAGGGCATCTGGAGTTGATTGTCTGCCCCAGACAATTATCTCAATACTTTTGAATCTCATCTGCAGGGCAAAGAGCTTTCCAGATCACAAATGCAGGACTTTACTTTCAGACAATGTTTGCACTTTAAACTAGAGGGGTTTAAAAGTTTGTTCAGTTTCTTCCTACCTACCTACACACACAGAAAGAGAGACTAAAACTGCAAAGAAAAACAACACAAATCTTAGAGCCTATGATTATACAGATATAAGCAAGTCACATCAGACAGTTCATTGGTGCAATGAGGGTTAAAATTCAAAGAAACAAATGGATTGTGCAACAAAACGTACTCACCTCCCAATAGATGTGATTCTGCTCAGAACCTCAAGAAATTATAAGCCAGTGTTCTCCAAGCTGATGCCTTCCAGATGGGCTTGACTTCAACTGTCATCATCCTCATTAGCCAAAGACAAGACATAAATTGGATGCCTGCATGCAGTTTAATACTGCCATGCCTAACATCTTTATCAATGTGACTATCAACCAAGATAAATACAAGGGTCTGCATATTGCATAACTATCAGGAAAATTCTAGAAATGAGCATTTTAACAATGTCTCTGGTATCCCAAATATGAACTATATAAGTGAGATGCAGACTCTACCTAAAAACATTAAAGGGTTGGCTAACTCATACCAAAATGAGGTATAGCCGCCTCGAGTTCCCCTTTGGGTTGAAGAGAGGCGGGATACAAATCTAATAAATAATAATAATAATAATAATAATAATAATAATAATAATAATAATAATAATAATAATAATAATAATAATAATAATAAATAGTATTATAGCTAAATAATACTTTGGTATTCTGCTAAAAATACTTTGGTATGCTGCTTTCTGGCATTAAAAAAGATGACAGTTGATGCAAATTTTTCCTGAGGAAACATGTAGACTTGCTCCCAGACACAGTAAACAATTCTGAAATGGACCTAGGATCTAACACCGTCAGAACAAAATTGTCCTATTTTAAAATTAAATCTAAATATTTCTGGCCTTTGAATTCACATCCAAGTGTTTCAGATGTAATATACTGTTAGACAAGAACATTGGATTTTTCTCCTCCTGATTTCACATTTATTCCTTCTTTCTCAGATGCACTGAGATGATTCCCACTGAAACTGCAAGAGAAAGCACCATCTTGAGCTGAAACAGATTTATCTTGACAATTCCAATCAAGTGTTCAGTATCAAGTGGATGCCAGTTTTCTTGAATTTGGTAGAGAAGCAATCAGCCCTGTGATGATCAATAGCCAGGTGCTTTTGCTGCCATTTGGGCAAATCAGAAGTCTTCCCTAAGGGAACTTGGGGAGAGTATTTTAAAGTAAATGATGACCATTGACAAGAAGCATAGAGTTAACTAATGGCAAGTTATGTCTTAGTAACTGAAACTGAATCTCTCAAGATTTGTTTGGAACAGTGGCTAAAGAGGACCCTAGTGATTTAACCTGGAAATGTAAGAAACACCAACAATAATAGTAAGCTCTTACTCCCTGAAGTGATTTGGGAATAATAATTTATCTTGTTAGTAGCAATAATACTTTATCTTGCCAGAGTTGGAACCTACTACTTGATTCCAACTTGAAAGTGAGTGACAAATCCCATTAACATGCAAACCTGGACCCTAATTCAAGTAGTGCCTCCAGAAATTTGAGACAAAGGTGCTCTCAGATCTAACTTTTTAAATGTGTTATCCTGACTCCATTGTTTTAAAAAAGCAACAGGTTAGTAAAGAACTATGTGCATCCAGCAATCTTGATGCCAATTTATGAATAGGAGGTTGTGATTGAGAGGTGTGCAATAGATTCTTTTTTGAGCACAGTAACTGTCCTAAGGCAGGTACATTGAAGTGTGACATCTGAGCTACTATAAGCTAAGCTTGAACAGAGTCCTAGATTTATTTCTACAAAGTAATTGAGGTGGCAGAAGCAACATGATGATCAAAGTGTTTTCAGGATGGAGAGGCTTTGGAATTTCCAATCTGCCTAGACTGCAAAACCATCACTGTGCAGTGAGATGATACCAAGCCCCATCAAGCATCTCAGTGCTCATAGGCCACTGAAAGGACCAGGCTGATCTTGCCTCAATAGAACCTGATTCTGCAGGCCTGAGGAGAGGGGTGTTCAGCTGGTACATTGTTCTGGGGCCCATGGAACTCAAAAGGAGCCTGTGAAAGGGAATTTTTTTTTAAAAAAATTTACAAAACCAAATTTTTAAAAAGGAAAACAACAGAATGCTGTGTCAAATCAACTGGATCAAGCTGGATCAAATCAACTCATTGGAGGGCAAATGGCAAGGAAGGAAAGTGTGTCCTTCCTGTGCAGCAGCGGCAGCAATGCTCACCCCACCCTCCACCTCCTCCTCTCTTTTTCTCCCCTTCTCCCCAGTTCTCGACAAATGAACTTCCACTTCTCACCCTGCCAAAATCCTTCACGCCAAAAGGAAGGAGGCGCCACTGTTAACTTAGTCAGAGGATCTGTGCACACCAGCCATGTCAAAGGGTAACTGGCAAGAGGTTGCTTTAAAACGCAGGAGGATAAACCGGAGGACGAGAGGGGGACAGGCGAGGGAAGCGTCACTTTTCTTTCATTTTGTTTAGACTAGAGTGAATCATTCTTTCCCAGTCAGAAAAAAAAAATCTACTTGTGGGCTGTGTGGACTCCAACGCTGCTTCTCTATACTTTGTCCTCACCCCGCCCCGCATCCCTGCCCTAACAGTTCCCCCCCTTTTTAAATAAGTCTCTTGGTTGGTTAGGAGTTACGTGATATCAGTGCAGGGAGTAATGTGAAATCCACAGGGAAGTGGGGAGGGGGAAGATGTTAACTTAATGTGTAGGTGAGGTGGCCCATATTAGTCTTGTTCGAGCTCTTAATAATCCTCTTGATGGCCCTGTGACTCTGTTCCTCCCCATCCAGGTACATACAGCCACCCGATACTGGGTCAAGACAATGTCATGATGATGATCTAATGTTGAAATATATAATTGAATATAATCCACATATTTCTGTGTGCCTTTGAGTTAGTCCCTGTTGTTTCTTTGGCAAGATTTCAGTAGTGGTTTGCCACAGCAGCCTTCTTAGGGCTGAGACTGAGTAACTTGCTCAAAATCACCCAGTTGGCATTGTGCCTAAGGTGGGACAATGGTCTCTAGATTTCTAGCCTGGTTGCCTAAGTACTAACGATTCATTCATGATACCCCAAAACTGATAGATGACCTCATCTTACCTCATTCATCTGTTGCTTGTTACTGGTCTCTTAATACTTTCCCTAAAATCCATATTTCAGATATCTGAATTCTTCTTGCTTTGTAATCTATAAATATAAGGCAGCCATTCCTGCTTGAATTTAGGTAAGTTTCTATTACAAATATGTATTGTCAGTTTTGTCATTGCTGCATATTCTGTAGATGTCCCAGTCTTGTATTGTCAGCAAAGTTTTATTTTTCTATCATTGTGTCACATTTGTTCTTGCAGCTGTCAGTATGTACTGTACCTTAGTAAATTGTGATAGTTTTCATTTACATCACACTTCCTCAGAAATTCAACTAATATTACAGTATGGTGGACATCTTACTGCAGGGGTTCCCAATCCCTGGTTCATGGGCCAGCACTGGGCTGCAGCATGCCAGAAACCAGGCTGCGCAAACAAGCAAAGCCCCATCCATGGGATGCAGGCAGCATGCAAAACTATGCCCACTCTGGTCCATAGAAAATTTCATCGTTTCATCGTTCGAAACGATGTTGATATATTTTATCTTCTTTTGGAGTTCTTCCGTTTCTAATATAACTAACTATTGTTTAATTTTGTGTAGTTATCTAAATATCTAAATACCTGTTACTTTCTATTAGTTTTGTGGATTTGCTTCATCATCTCTTAATTCCTCATTAAAATACTTCAGAAACACACTTCACAAAGGTATATAGTATAATAAGTTCATACAGCATGAAATAATGGCTTATGTGTGGTAATTAGCCACCCACTAATTCATAATCAGTGATGGAACTTTTAGCTCCCTCAATTATCCACTCCTTTGGGCTGAGTGCCACCAACTTCTTAGTTATAAAACGGTGGATGATCCAAAAATGGACATATGTCATTACAGGAACCAGCTGTGGAGTTCTCTTAATTGATATAAGAGCCAATTTTCTTTACAATCCTATAGATCCTCTCTATTTTTGTCTCTACTCCATTATCTATATGAGCTTTAACAGAGAAGGAAGGAGGAGAAGACTTCACTTAATTAATGTTAATAGCGCACTAGGGGAACTTCAGCAGTTCTTGAATAGCTTAGTTTCAGACTGAAGCAGCATCTGCAGCTGAATCTACTTAGAAATAGAATGGTCTGTGGAAGTAAAGCAACATTTTGCACTTTTTGTTGGTGCATTAGTAGAAATAATACTCTCTGCTATTAAATTATACTTATTGAAAAGTAACAATGAAAAAACTGATTTAACTATGATGTTAATAACTTAAGTTGATGTGGTTTTCAACCTACAGACTGTTGCTTTTGAGCTACTATAATATTCTTTTCACTGCAGATTGAATGCAGAATGGCACTGTTGAGTCAAGCACCCTTCTGAGATTTAGAGTTGATAGCTGTCATAAGTGGCTGGTTCATGATGAAAATGAGCATGTGCAGATTGCCAGTTTGCCAGGAATGTGGCAACAGACTGTGACTATTGGCAGCAGAGGCAAATCCTTCAGTGCCATGGGATGGAAGATGATCTGGTGTGGCAGCCACAACTGAGTTTTTAAATCTTCAGCATAGCAGAAAAGGATGTGTTTTGCACACAGGAAGGTCTTTGGTTTGATCCTTAGCAATGTCCTGTCAGTTAAAGTATCCTTAACTGATATGCTTTTAGTATTTTTGTTGTTTTAAAATATTTTTAATATTTTTAATTGTAATGTATTTTCTGAATTGTAAACTGCCCAAAGTCATTGACTGAGATGGGTGGCTATAGAAATAATGAATGAATGAATGAATGAATGAATGAATGAATGAATGAATGAATGAATGACCACTGGCCTCAATGTGATAGTAGGGTTTCCTATAAGTATCTTTAGATGTCAGGAAATGAAAAATTAAGACAAACAGCATTATCATCTAAGAAGTGCTGACCTAGTGACAGCCTGCATTCAGCCATATGTGCTTACTAGTTGTTTAAATATATATTAAGAAACAGAAACAAATGCTTTGCACTAGTTTTACCAATAAGGAGAAGCTGGGGGTGTGACGTAGTTCGATTTCTCATAGAAGTGAGAGGGAGGAATCACAGAGGCTCCTCAGAAATAGAGTCTTAATGTCATGTCTTGCCCCTTAGCCAGGCTTTTAGGGCATTGCAAAAGGCTAACAGAGTTGGATCTCCAAAGGGAGGATGTTCCATATAGCAGGGGACTCGGTGGAAAAAGCCCATTCTGTAGTCCCCGCTAGCCAACACTCTTTGGCTGATGGGATCTGCAGAAGGTCCATTCTGCTAGAATGTGTGTGTACGTGGGGGTGGGGGTGTTATGTCTATTTGTACACTACCTAGAGTCAATCGATGGGGGAGCTGGGCAGTTTCTCAATGTGATATGTAAACAAATAAAAATAAATTCCATTGTTAGACTCTTGTAGAATCAAAATTAGATAAGGCCCCCAATTTATAAATATCTTTTCTAATTTTCAAACTCACTATTTTCTCATCCTGTCTAAAATCTCTGTTCAACCTTTCTAGAACTAAAATAAAAAGCAGTTGGGACAAGGGACATCCTTGCCTCATCCGCTTCTATACTTTTGCATGGCATAGTTAAATACACATTTACAATAATATGTGTATATATTGATTTAATCACTTGTATAAAATTCACCCTCAAATCCATATTTTTCAAAACTTTAAACATAAAAGACCAATTCAAATTATCAAAAACTTTCTCTACACCTAGAAGGATCAATGCCGTGTAGATATTCTACCAGATCCAATACAATTTTCATATTATCTGTCAATTGTCTTCTGAGTAAAAACACATAGTGACCCTTGAGGAAAAAATTGTGTAACATCTTCCTTAGTCTGTCTGCCAATATTGCTGCAAATATTTTATAGTCATTATTCAACATGGAAATTGGTCAATAATTCTTAGCTGAAGTTAGGTCTTATCCTACCGTTGGCAATAAAGCAATCTTGGCCTCTGTCCAAGATTTTGAAATAGCAGAGCATTGCAAAATAGAATTCATCACACTTTTAAGTGGCAACAAAAGCTGATCCTCAAAGCATTTACAGTATAAACTTGGTAATTATATCTGGCCCAGTACTTTACCTATTATAATCTTTTTTTCATGGCATCTGATATTTCAAAATTTGTTATAGGGCTGTTTGTAATTTGTTTCTGATATCATATGAGCTTTAATAAATTCTTTTTTTTTTTCAAATACTCTGAATTTTTCCAAAAGAAGTTCTTGTCTTACATAAATTTGAATAAAAAAGAATGGAAAGATTTCTGAATATTCACATTATCTATTAAAACTGCATCACTTCCCAAATCGTTCAAATCATTTTCCTTTCTTTTTCCTTTCTCAGTTTATACACCAAACACTTCCTTGGTTTATTTGTAAATTCAAAATGTTTCAGTTTTTCATATTTTAACCAAGTCTCTATTTCTAACACAGCAAATTAAATTATATAAAAAATTAATTTGATATAAAATAACAGAATATGTTGGTGCTTTCTGTAGAACCTCTTTTCTTTTAAATTTACCTAGTACATTCTGCATATTTTCTTGAGATTTCTTATTCATTTTATGATTATACTAGCTGATGACCCAGCATTGCCTGAGTATTTTTGGCTGGGTATTTATTCCCTATTCCTCTTCTTCCCTCTCCTCCTCTTCCTCCTGATCTTCATCTTCTTTCCCCTCTTCCTCCATTCCTTCTCTTCTTCCTCCTCCTCCTCTTCCACCTCTTCATCATGCTCTTCTACCTCCCCCCCTTCTTCTTCCCTCATCCTGTTCATCATCTTGTTCCCAATTATTAAATTGAATGGATTATTTGCCAAACACTTTGAAATCTATATCATATCAATTCTTGAAACTCTTTCTGAGAAAAAAGTATACTCTCTAGAATTTCTATTCTCATGTCTCTCAGAATCCATTAATGCCAGATAAACCATCAACTCCAATAAACTTTGGTTGGTTAACTCTATTGTTTTAGTGGAGATTCTATCAAATTGTGGACAGACAACTCCATTTCAATCTCCTAACTTCATCCAGTTCTTATAGGAAAAGCCAATCTGGGCCTTAAAAAAAATAGATGTGGGTAAACTTCCCTCTAAAGATGCTCTTCAATCTGCTATTTATACACTGAAAGTCCCCGGCTCCTTCCAGTTTTGATATTCTACTGTTCAGGAATTTTATCCAATCTATTAACTATGAAAAAAGTTGCTCTGTAATAAAGTCTAAGGTCTGAAAGAGCCAGACAATCTCTTTTGAGATTGAAAAAGTTTGAGCTTAACTCTCCCCCATTCTTGCTTCCTTATCAATTTGCTAACAATTTTTTGACATTCCTGTAAAGGTTCTGCTGAATGGTGCCTTTTGAAACAGATAATCTGTCTTACATAATATATTCATTTTAATTATTATAATTGGTTCTAACTATGAAGGCTTTAAAATTTTTCCACTGTTCAAGATCTCTTTTAATTTCTTGCCATAATTTGACATAATTGTTTTGATATATTTTCTGAATGTTACCTGTCAAATGCAAATCAAGATATCTCACTTAGTGCATTATCTGGAAGGTATATTCTTCTGCTTATTCTGTCTTGTAATTATTTTGAGGGTTTGAATATTGATTATATATCCAGAGAATTGTTCAAAGCTGTGAGTTGTTTTCATTAAAACAAATGAAAGAAGGAAGTTTTTTTTAAAGAATTTTTATTAGTTTCAAAAATTTCAAAGGTTTAAAAACAGCATGTCTTATATCCAGTCAGATGTTTCAGAGGTTCAATACATTCTCAACTTCTTAACTTCTGTCCATATTCCATCATTACATTATATAATATTTAATATAGTCTTACATAAAAAGAAATAGTAATGATAGAGATAAAAAAAACAGGAAAAAAGAATAGAAAAATTACTCTATATATCCCCCAATTTCAATCTTTACAATCAGTTTTCCCCATTTCATGTTTAATAACTAACAAACAAAGAAAAAACAGCAAAAGGATCTGTATTGAATATATTATCAATTTTCTACCAATTAATATGCTTAAAAAATATTCTAAATTCTAAAATCTAAAATTCTACAAACTCAGTTAATCCATTACTTTTAAAAACTTTTAAAATTTATTCAATACAATTCCTCAATCCATGATCCATTCCCCCTTTTATCCCTTGTCCCTTTTTTTTAACTTTAAAAAATCCGATCCCCGTCCCCGCCTTCCATGTTCCTTCTGGAGTCCATCTCGGTTATTTTCTTTCTCCCCTTTGTCTCTCCTCATCACGGATTTCTTCTCCCATTTGCTGCTTGGAACTTCTTGTACTCTGACCTAGTCAGCCTTTTTTCTTTTTAGTTGTTTAGCTGTTAAAAGTTCAGTCCCTTTGTTGTTTCTCAAGAAATACTCCCGAATGTCGTTCCCGGTTGTTTTCCAGCCATCGTCATTTTCCCCGCCTCTCCGTCCTCCTCCTTTCTCATCTCCTCTGCCTCCATCATTACCTCAGATCCACGTACTTTAAATTGTTGTTGTTGTACTTGTATGTTGACCTTGGTTTTCATTTCTTGAAACATTTTGTCCATTTCAGCTTTAAAATCTATTCCAATTTTTTTAATTTCGTCCATTTTATTTAGTTTCTCCAGGACCGAATTACACAAATCCCGTATCGCAGCACAATTTTCATTAACAAGTTTCTTTCCATAATGGTTGAGAGAACAAAGAAAGGGAGATTCTCCAACTTATAATTTTAGCTTGTGGTCTCCCAAAGGTTATCTTTTAGTGTCAATACACAGGTATCGGCAATTTCTCGTTTCTCAATTGTGTCCCTTTCGTTCGCCACTTCTTTACTATTCGCAATGTTCCTTTTGTT
This sequence comes from Boaedon fuliginosus, assembly GCA_027560395.1. NCBI lineage: Eukaryota > Metazoa > Chordata > Lepidosauria > Squamata > Lamprophiidae > Boaedon > Boaedon fuliginosus. The sequence goes on along the minus strand of JANHGC010003688.1, from coordinate 346,569 downwards.
AAAAAAAGAATTTCTCTTTTTTGGGGTCTAGATTTGTAAGATTGATTTCTTCTTACCCGACTCCACATTTGTCTGGTGTTTTTCACTTCCACTCCTGCTCTTGCTTGCCCGGAGTGGTTCCGTGCTTGCTGGCCACCATTAAGACGCTGTCCTCGTCCGGTCTCCAGCGGGAGTTCACAGGACGCCGGGGGGGGGGGGTTGCGCTACC
>JANHGC010003688.1:311238-322289 GCA_027560395.1 Boaedon fuliginosus | reverse complement strand
TAATGCAAACCACACTGAGGCTAATAGGTATTTGCAGATCTGTCTTCCTCTGGCTTTTTCCTCCCCTGCTCAGAACTCTGCCACAGAGAAAGCTTTAGCGTGGGAGCCCGCTAGCTGACATTGTTTGGCTGACGGGACCCTTAGCAAGCCAACTCTATGGGCCCTAACTGGGCGCTGGGAGGCACAAGGTGGCAGAAGGTGGCCTCGAAGGTAACCCACTCCTAAGCCATATATATAAGATTTCAACAGTGTTTTACTGTATGAATTATTAGGACTTGAAGACTTGACAGGGGTTGTGCTTTCTGCTTGTTCCACAGGTCAGCACCAAATATTTGAGGACAGATTCATTTTTCCAATAACATTCTGGGCTGTGTTTTCCTTTTATTAAATGTTCAGTGAAACTAAGAGACTTGGAATTGCAAAAAACCAACAACAACAAAGTTTGAGGCTACTAGACAAGTACATACAAGCGAAAATAGCTTTTTGTAATATTTTACTTTGCAATTTTTCCTCTATACTGGTGATACATTCTGTTGTTTTAAACTGCTTTGTTTTAAGTGTTCTTTAAATGATTTATATCTCTTGCCATTAGCCTAAAAACTAATTCATTGTTGGACATATTAAAATACCATCAATAAATAACACACAAACAGCCTATGGTTGAGGAAATCCTGAATAGTATATAGCCAGTTAATGAGCAAATAAAAGATGTTCAGGAAGGACCACATTTTTTCTTTGATCTGGAAGATGCAAGGATGCTTCAAGGAAGAAACAGGTCCCATTACTCTTCTTCATAAGGCTTCCTAGGATTGTATTGTGTGCCTTTTCTCAAACGGGCTCTTTGAGTCATGAATTTATACTGCACTGAATATTAATTTGGATATACAGAATGAACCAGCAAAAAAAAAGACAGGCTCAACCAGGAGAGACCTTACTTTCCTTATTTTTTGTCAACTAGTGGGAGACAGGGGATATCAAAGTCAGCAGGATGCACAGATATTAAGTAGGCAGCTGCTATGTGATGAGCACAATGTGCTGATGTTACTGGGTGACCATCAATCTAGCTGCTATGTGCTTACACAATCCTAGCTATTGGGCACATCTTGCAAGATTGTTTCCTGATAAAGAACAGTAAGATGGAGGTGATTGATTAAGAAAAAGACCTAATCCTAATGACTTGTGTCCCCTTGAATTTAATTTAGAAATGAGAGAGGGGTTACCTATAAACCCAATGTGTCACACAAGTAGATATAGGCAATAAGAACTATTGGATCATTTCTTGATTGCATCAGCATTCCAACAGTTGTTAGCTTTCAGATATATTAAAGTAAAATTCCCATAATTCCTGATGAGCCTTTTGCCAGGCTATGGTATTGAATTTGTAGTCCAGCACCTCTAAGGCACCAAATGGAGAAGACTGGATTAAATTCATTGATTAACTATGATTAACTTTATATACAGTATATGTTAAAAAGTCTTACTCCTTTATTTTTAATGAAGTGGGTAGTTGAAGAGTTCATTCCTAAGTAAAATTACACTGGAGTAATTATGATTAAAATCCGTAGGATTTTCTTCTAAGTAAATATGCATAAGATTTAGCTGTGTTCCATCCTTATTTTGGGTCTATACTATACTAAGTTTCTGAAGCCTAGGCATTATTTTAGTCTGCAGAATAAAAAAATAAAGCTCTGCTAATTCATTAATAGAACATAAATAGTTACACTGGTAATAGATTTCAGAGCTTTTGAGCTCAGGTTTAAAAGCATTTTCTCAAATGCACTAACCATTTGGAGAGAAAGAGTGGTATAGATTGCAAGCAAGATTTCATTCTGGCATCTAAATTTACTTCTGTTATTAGCACTCTGAAAATTGATGACCCTCATCTCCTAGAATTTTCACTTTTTTGATTTACTACTTTTTCATCCCTATCCAGATGGCCAAGCAGGAGGCAAACTCATCTTTCCTTTGTTAATGCCTGTGATCAAGTATCTTAATGATTTCAAGGAATAGTGACAAATCTTTTCTCACCACCCTACACACATAACCTCCTACGTGCTTTGCTTTGTTAAGCTGTGTTCCAGAAACTCTGGATGCTCGAATACCAGTTCAGGTTTAATTGTACAATCCTTCCACTATTTTACCATGAAGTCAAATCAATTCTGTTCAATGGGGTTTATTCCCAACCAGGTGAGCCATGTAAAACATTCCAGGTACAAGTAGTTTAATGGTGGGAGAAATAGAAAAGTGTGAAACATTCATGGCTCTAGAATAGATCATTGCTTCTCAATTCAGCCACAAAATACATAGATGTCATCTCCCAGAATTCTCCAGCAAGCCATGGAGATTAAGTCCATGCAACTTAAAGTGGCCATTCCAGACATTTTAATCCAGTTCCTCAGATCCAAAACTTTTTCAGCTCTCAGCGATTCCCCAATACAGAGGGGACTTTAAACAAGCTGTGGTGATAATCAAAAATAATTGAGATTGTTGTTCAAAACAAAATGGCAGGAAGGGCAGATGATGGACATATCCCTAAATGCAAATAGGATTGTTATTACAGTTGCATTTTGCTTTCAACCCTTGAGAATATACGGTATTCAGTAAGCACTATATGTTTGTAGAAAACAACTTCATTTGACCTTTTTCTAAATGTTGAGTGATAGCAAGCAACCAGTCACTACTGATAGTTAAAATTAATAGGCAGATGGGATGTGAGAAGAAAACAACTTTAACAACTGCCTGGAAATGGAAGAATGGTCTCTGCAGCTGAGTCTCATGCCAAGATCATGCATGAGACTGGAAAGCTATTTATTTATATCTTATTTATTTAGCCATCTAACTCAGTTATGATTCTGGGCAGCATACAATATGACATAATTTAAAATAATGAAATACAAAACAATGCCACCACCTTCACCATCTCCAGAAAACAGATGTCTGGAAAAATAGCACAAGTTCTAACAACTACATCATCCCACAAGGAGTACATCATCCACTTTAGCTAAAAGCCTGGGGTAACAATCAAGTTTTAAGTCTTGTTTAAATAACATTAGTGGGAGCCATACTGGAGATACTATTGCCTCTGTCTGATGGTGTGGGAACTGCCACGATTCATCAAGATCAAAGACCAGAGGATAGCAACCCACTATAAATAAGTTAACAACTAACTTCCATGTAGCAAGTCATATTTGACCCAGTAAATAACAGTAACCTAGTGGCTCAACAAAATATGATGTGGAACGGAATATGCAATAGACACTGCTGGCAAAGACAATATATGTACAATGTCTTTTTTTTTAAGAGACATCTGGACCCTAACAGAGTTGCCTTCCCTGACCCAGGCTGATCTCAACTCTCAGCAGGAAATATGTCAGTGGGTATGAATGAGTTACGTATGTTTGTATTTTTAGAAACATTGAAATCAATGAAGTTTTATTGTTGCTGAATCTCAATTCTTCTGCTGCTCACTGCATAAGATTAAGATATCTTTCCAGAGACTGTTAGTCATGACCATCCCCATATGGCAAGGTGCAAGCTATAATTCTGGTAGTAAGGGGAAGCTAAGCCAAGGAATATTCTATAGAGTGAGGATGGGGGAGGGGTGGATGGTTCAGAAAAAAAGAAAGAACAAGTTAGTAATTCAATTGTTTCTTTGGTGCATATGGACAGATATTCCCTAAAGGCATAATTCTCCTTGTAGTTATGGTAAAAGTTAATAAAAGAATCTTAAAAGAAGGTGCAGCTATAACACTTTAATCACATCAGATGAGATACTCACTGAATAAAATATTCCACAGATAACATCATGATATTCTAATATTTGTGAATATGGAATTGTTTGTTTTTTAAATGGCAGTATTTTCTGATTGTATTAATCTATTTTTTTCCCCTTGTAGTCAGCATAATGGTTCACCTAGCCATTAGCTAGAAGTACTTTTGGGAGTGTAGTTTTTAAGTGTTATATATGATTGTCTTATAATATGTAAATCCCTTATAGCAGTGGCATTTGCAGATGCCTACTATGCACCCACAGATAAAATATAAGGCCTCTGATTAATCTGTGGTTATACAGTATTCCCAGAATGTTGCACTCTGCAAAGTTGCTCCAAAGGAATCCAAGCAATCCATGTATAAAAGCCTGGTTCTAACTCAGGCTACAAATGAAATCCATCAAGAATTTATTTTATCTATAACATATAATTGACCAACAAAATCAGTCTCCATCATTCTGGGCACAGATATTTATACAAATCAGTGTCTATCAGGAAACATTGCATACGAAAACTGTTATGTAGTAAAAACAATGACATAAAAATCAATAATTTGAAGTTGTTAAAGACAATTTAGAAAAATGTATATAACAGTAAGCTGCATAGAAACATTCTATCTCTCTCATTCACTCATATATATATGAGTGTGTGTGCACACACACACACGCTTTTCTTCCATAAGGATCTAAGCAAATTTAAATCCCAGTCTTGAGCCACCTTAGTAATGCTGTCGAAGTCCTGTCTCATGGTCTGACACCATCAGTCTGGATAAGGAAGATAACAATAATAATACTACAATGAAAACTATATCAATTGTGCTTCTCTTTTCTGGAAACAGTAGCTTAATCAGTCTCTACAAATGCTAAATTTTACCAGTCTCCAGAATACCATGAGATTAATAGCTACCTTTGTTTTGTGAGATAAGCCATTCTCCAATAGAACCTTCTAAATCAGGGGTCTCCAAACTTGGCAAGTTTAAGATTTGTAGACTTCAATCCCAGAATTCCCCAGTGAGCACCATTGGATGAAGAATTCTGGGAATTGAAGTCCACAAGTCTTAAATTGCCAAGTTTGAAAACTCTATTCTAAATCCTTTTGCCTAGATTGGAAGGGACAAATGTACCTAGGATAGATACCAAGATCTCATGTCATATAAACTGCTTGCTTGCTCGCTCTCTGTCTCTCTTTACCTCTGTCTCATTCTCTGCCCTCTCTATCTACATATCTTTCTCTTTAATAGTTAGGAACATTGATAGAAAAACTTCTTCATTGCAGAAAGATATATTAAAATGCTAAAACAGGAACTACAGATTTTCCACAAATGTTTATTGACAATTTGCTGAAAAATTGGATAGAATGTTGAATAAATGAGTAAATGCAGAATTGGTATGGCTTGAACTAACATTAATCTGCATATCTTTTCAGTCTGATCCAGAAACTCCCTAGGCTGTCTTTTTCAAGATTTTCATTCTTATTGGTACATTGTAAAGGACACTTTTCCCCAAGACATTTATTACTTAGAATCTATTTGTACTTTAAAAAAAACAATAAAAGTGAATTATAATTCAGTTATTTCCTTAGTGTATATTTAACACAACAAGTAAGCATAATGCAATCAAATTTAAAACATCTAGTCACCCATCTCCAACTTGAAATCAGTACTAGAATAATAGGTTAATATTATTTGGGGAAAATTATGGTGCCATGGTAATTCATCACTTCAGTTTTTAATTAGTTCTGCATAATAAGTATGACACCACCTAGAATGTTTATCTGCATCTAATAGCTGGGCTGCAGCTCACCTAAATGTGCTTTAATCTTGCTAATAATAGAAACAAATGACACTGGTTATGAGAAATGAGTTTCTGATTTGGAGGGGAAAAAAGAGGCCAGTTCCATGCAAATTGATTTTTCCTCTGTTTCACAGTAAGTGATATATTCTGCTTTTGCACCTAATACTTCACACAACCTAAGTATTAATATAAATGACTAACAAGCAAGAATAGAGGAGTGGCTCACAAGTATGATGTGACATTTATATTTGCTCATTCTAAATGGGAAAATGGGCTTTCTGCTTTTCACATGCATTTTTAATACATAGCCCATTTAATTGTTTACAGCCATACTTATTCATTGTGTGGTTTCTGGATTTGTATAGGAAGCTATCTATCTGCATAATAATCATATCCTTAATAAAATCGAGAGATAAAATCTGTAGGTCAACTTCTCATTGGATTCCATTGTTTTCATGATTGTAACTGGCCAAGAGTCATATGATTTTGGTGGTAGATAGAAAGTACATTTATGTTTTGATTAACTAAACCTTTAACTTTACTCATGCAGAATGGGACACTGCTGAATTTAAGGGGCTGACTTCTAATCCATTTTCTAGTGCCCAGAAGCAAAAACTGAAAAAGCATCAGGAAGGGAAAGAAGCAAAGCTCCTTCAAAGATGGCAGCAGTTCTTCAAATACATGGCAAGGATGTCAGAAGATCTGCGAAGATAGTAAACAGGTTGATCAGGAACAAAGTAATTTACATATTCATGGGTCTTACTTTGACTTCTGAAACCAAAGGGATCCATCCCCTGAGCCACATGGAACCACTGAGTATATATTGTAGACCAGGGATGTCAAACTAAAGGCCCATGGGGTGCTTAAATCTGGCCCATAGGGCCGGCCTAGAAATATCAAGGGACTGGCCTGTGGTGCCTCTGGTGGCTAAAACAGGCTGTGTGCACCCCTCCCCCGCATCTCATTTTAACCCTCCATAGCCTCCTGTAGCCTTCTGCAGGCTGAAAACAGCCCAAAAATGGGCCAAAATGGACCAAAAATGAGCCCAAAACTGGTTAAAAAAGGCCCAAAACCGGCCAAAAAGCAGGCCCAAAATGGGCCCAAAACAGATAGAAAACAATTGAAAAATGGCCCGGAAACGGTTCACCTGCAGAGAAGAACTACAATGCTGATCTGACCCTCAAAGAAATCCAGTTCGACACCCCTGCTGTAGATAGTTGTTGCCTAACACAGTATGATTTTAATCAGCAAAAGGAACTAGGATGCAATTGATAGCAGTTGTTACCTGGCACTCTTATATGGCTCCTATAGACAGATCTTGTTTTAAGGAATTCAGAATACTGAATGTTCCGTTTTCAGAAAACTGTTAGAGGATTGTATTTAAAAAATCAAGTTCTCTCTACCTAGAATATTACATATAGCAAGATGAAAGTAGAAAATATATCAGATCTAAAGAATATTTGGAGGGGAGTGGTGATGGTATTGGAGTTTTTTTCCCCATAAATTAATTACTTAAAAATAATTTAAACTTTTATAACATTTCCATTATTCATTTTCAAATTTATATGCAATACTTCTTCATTAATTCCTTTCATAATTCTTGCAATCAACAATAACATTGTTTCTATTGTATCAGTCTTCTCAATTCTTAATATTCTCATTTAATTAAAGTACAGTTTCTATTGTGCATCTTTAAATTCCCATCCTTTTCTATAATTATTCCATTAATACTTTAAACTTTTATAATATTTTCCTTAATCATTTTCAAATGTATATGCAATATCTTCATTAAGTCTTTTCATAATTTTTACAATCAACAATAACATTGTTTAATTCATTAGGCCCATGTTGTTAATCTCTAGTTACAATTTTATCTATCACAATAACATTTATTTTCCAGTTTCTTTTCAACTTTTTTCTAAATATTTTTCAATAAAAATCTCTGTTCTACTATCTCGTATCTGACTCATTTTCCTCATTTAATTTCTTCTCAGACATTGTCATGTCATTCCAATCTCCAAAGTCTCGACTCTCCATTTTGCTGAGGTGATGGTAGTGGTTCTTCTTCATCTCTCTCATTGTTTTGTTGGTAATAATATTTTCTCGCTGATGTCATCTCCCTCTCGTGATACATCCATCCTCCTTCGTGATTTCATGTGTTTCATGTTCTCCACTTTATCCCAAAGTACCAGGTAGCCGCTTTTCTTTAATATTGTTAATTTCTCTTGGGTCTGCTGGGATACATTCAAATAATTCCCTTTCTGATCTTACCCAAGCTAGCTCCTCTCGTAACTCCTTCTCCTCAAACTCCAACTCTGTCATCTTTTCTACCTCTCTGTCTGGTCTCCCTTTGTCAACAATTATCATTGCACATGGAATATGGCTATTTGCTCTTCTCTTTCAATCATTTTGTCAAATATTTCCATGATTTAGTTATATATTTCAGTTATTCCAAAAAATGAAGTGTACATTATAATGTTTGGTCCTTGAATCTCCTCCTTCCTATCCATTTTTAAAGATATGCTGTCCTTTTGCGATCATCTGTCAAGTGGCCCCTCCTCTTTTTGTTGTTTTTTCTAGTCCCCCCCCCAATCATTTCCATGGCCGCTAATCCAATCTTTGGGGAACTCAGTTCTCAATAGTATTTATTGGGTAGATAAGTACATTTTATCTTACCCTGAGGACAGTCCTGGCCCACTTTTTCCACTCTCCTGCACATGTCTTAGGTCCAGGATGGCATTGGCTTAATGGTGGCGAAGTGCCGCTTTGTCCACCATCAGTTGCCAAGGATACTCAGCTAGGGAGAGGAGATGCGACTCCTCTCAACCTGCCGAGTCTCCCTCAATCGCTTCCTTAGGGAGCCCTCAGGCGGGAAACCTGGATGTGGGTCCGCAGAGATAGTAGATCCAACATCCAGTCCTGCTGGTGTCCAACCCGGAAGTCTCTTTTTTGAAGATCTAACATTCACAATACATTGATAGGAGGAAGTGGAGATTTTCTGTCAGTTTCCATCTTTTTTACAGAATATAATCCTATGCTGGTTTTTTTTGCCACTCTGCCTTCCTGACTCCTACTTGCATATGGCAGGATTGATGATGCTGGGACACAGGCACTACTCTGGCTGGGCTGCATGGTGTGCTGGAAGCTACACAACACAACACAATAGAGAAAGGAAAGAAAGGGACAGAGTAACTTCCACTGCCAATATGAATGGCATTTTCCTGATAGAAGGTAAACTTCTTCTGTTGTTTTAACTTCTAAAATTTGGTTTGATCTTTTGAATTATATATTATGATTACAAACATGTCCATGTATGTGCTGTTGGTCTCCATCTGTATTTAAAAATACAACACACTGTTGTAGTTGGTTGCTGAGGTTGGTTTGTTAGTATCTATAGACATGAGATGATAGAACTGGGATGGAGTCTTGCTGAAAATATAAACCCTCGTCTTGCATCATCTGGCTGGTTTGGGGTCTTGATTGAAGGACAACAGACATAGTCACAATATATGTTGTCTGTTAATATTTTGTGATTATAGTGGAAGAATATAAATATCATTTTGCATGCAAGATAAAAACGTTGCTTAAATTTGTTTGTTAATGATCCAGTTTTAATAAACATGATGCATATTGATTATGTATATCAGCATTCAGCAAATATATACTGTATTCATATCTAGTTGCTAGGTTGAAGTTTATGGCCCACAATTAATGGGCACTTAATAAGATAATGTGCTCAAATTAATTCCTACACAGGAGTAAGTTCCACTGAATTCATTGGGACTTGATTCTAGGAAGACATATCACTATACACTTATCAGTTGAGCTTACTCCTGAGTAAAATGCATGAGTTTGGTCATTAACAGCGATTCTTTTTTTAAAACTGTCCTTCAGATTTTAGGATTCAGTTTGAAGGAGTCATCCCAATACATATTGTTCATAAGATGTATGTCAACATTTGTAGCAGGAAAAAAAGGGAGGGGTTAATTAGTACTGAGTGTAAGATCTTGGTATATAGATTGTTAGTATCTTTATTGTTGATATGGTTAAAATTAGACAGCTTACTGCTAAAGATACATTACACAAAATAAAGATGCTTAAAAATATAATAAAATATGATAAAACACATGCCCAGTGCATAATAAATGTTATAAAATACAAGTACATACAAGAAAAGAAAGGCCGTGTAATAATAAAGTTTCTGGTGCATTAACTTTGATCTATCACTGATCTATGACAAACAAACAGAACAGAAGCATAGAACTGTGTGCACAGAGCAAATAACTGCATCCAACACAGTACAATAAAATGTTGATTACAACTAAAATGTGAATAAATCTTGAGATTTACCATCCAAAAATGGTACATTTTTCTAATTAATCATTAATGAGATTGACTTCAAATTGACTGAAGAGTAAATAAAAGCAAGCCCTAAGCTCTGTACACTGTGCTAAACATACTAATAGAATAAACTGGTTTAAAGAGGAAAAAAATATTTCAGTACTTGGAATTCTGCTCTCTTACATCGTTCCTTATAAGTCAATAATATGGTTTTAATTGAATGTTCAGCCACATTATCGTGCTTGGGAAACAGCAGGTAGAATGATTCAGCTTACAAGTGTCAGCATTGCAACTTCCCAGCAGGGACATAAAACATCCCTTATTTTTTGCAGCAAAATCCAAGACTATTTTCCCCCTTCATCTAATGGAGAAAACCAGGGATACTCCTACTTTGCTGAGCTACTCCTACTTTGATGGGTCTCACATGTTACTCAGTTACAAACACATTCTTGTTACTTTTAGAAGCCCTTTTGGATTTATAGTGGTTAAGGCTGTCAAACTCTTGGCCAGTGGGTCAGATGTGTCATGCGCTCGCCATGCCCATGCCCAATTTAGCAAAGGGGAAAAAAGTCCCGATATGTTATATGACACTGCCAAGATGACATGAGTTTGACACCCCTGGGTTAGGAGTTGATGGTTGTTGTTTTTAATTTCCCATTTTAATGTTGAATGTTGATATTTTTATAGAATACACTTGTACATGATTAATTGATGTATGCTGATTACATTTAAACTAAGAAGCTGTTCAATATTATGTCATCTTATAACAGCTAGCAAAGAGCCTTTCTCTTAGCCATGGAATATAGCTTTTGTTCTGTCCTCACTACACATTAGTCTCTGTGCAGGTCAATATGCAGCTAAACCTACCTATCCTCCAATAAAACAGACTATGTGAGTAGATCTGGATCCTTTATTAAAAGAACAGGTTACAGTGAAACTGGGGAATAAAGGAATACATACAATGAGAACCAAATATAAGATAGGCAGTATTGAGTTACTGCTGAACATAACAATTAATAAATGTAAGCTATTTAAATCTCACCAGCAATGCTCTGTGTGTGCGATGTGGCTTGTCCTTGGATGACCATGTACCACAGATTAAGATGGATTCTTCTTTGTGCTTCTGCCTTCTCCAAATGCTAAAGGA
>JANHGC010003688.1:213049-225600 GCA_027560395.1 Boaedon fuliginosus | reverse complement strand
TTCTTTGTGGGCATAACTTTGAACAGTCATTAAAGAAGGACTACCTGTACTCGAGGGATGAAAAACTACTTGGGAGCTACTCCACCCTGCTTTTGGGAGGAAATAAACTAGAAGCAGTGTTTCTCCCCCCTCAGCAACTTGAAGATTGGGTGGACTACAACTCCCAGCATCCCCCAGCCAATATGGGGAATGCTGGGAGTTGAGGTCCAGGTACGAACGCGGTGAGGGCGGACAAGGGCCTTCTTTCTAGCTGAGTTTCTTACCCTTCCTGCCTCGAAAAAACACAGGCAGCCTTCGACTCCCAGCATTCCTCGCAGCTGGCCTGAGGACTTCTGGGCAGTAAAGTTTGCACCTCTCAAAGTCACTGTGTTCGAGACCTGGTTTGAAGGGAGTGGGCGAGTCCCCTACCACCAGCTCCCCAACTTATTCTGGTCGCCACCGGGAAATGAACCGATTTTCCTCTCTCCTGCTTCGGGTCACCACCGGGAAATTTTATTTATTTATTGATTTGATTTGATTTATACCCCGCCTCATCTCCCCGGTCAAGGGGAACTCGAGGCAGCTAAAAACAGTCTAAAAATATAATAAATTACAATTTAAAATATCTAACACAGTCAACATATCCAGACTCATCCAAAGGAGGGTGGGAGGCACATTAATTCCAGGCCTTCCGCCAGAGCCAGGTCTTTGTAGCTTTACGGAAGGCCAGCAAAATGGGGTGGTCCTGATCTCCCCAGGGAGCTGGTTTCAGAGGGTCGGCGCTGCCACAGAGAAGGCCTTAGCACGGGGGCCCGCCAGCTGACATTGTTTGGCTGGCGGACCCCGTAGCAGGCCAACTCTGTGGGACCTAACTGGGCGCTGGGAGGCATACGGTAGCAGAACGTGGTCTCAAAGGTACCCCGCCCCTAAGCCATGTAGGGCTTTATAAGTTGTTACTAGCAGCTTGAATTGCACCCGGAAGACCACTAGAAGCCAATGCAGTTCATGGAGGATCGGTGTTATACGGGTGTACCGAGGTACACCCTCAATCACTCACGCGGCTGCATTCTGTACCAGTTGAAGTCTCCGAGTGCTCTTCATGGGCAGCCCCATATTTCTAATAGCTTCTTCTATACAGTACTTCACCCAGTAATTTCTTTCCTAACCCCAGTATGTGGAAAAGAAAGGGACCTTGCAACCTTTATTGGCTTATTATTGATTGAAAAAGGAAAAAATAATAATAGTGAACCCATTTCTGCAATGCTGCATAATGTGGTTATATAATGTAGAAATGTATGGCTAGAAGAGTTAGGCCTGCCTTGGGAGACAATCTCATAAAAAACGGCAAACTTCACTGAAGATTAGAAAGTATATAATAAAAATATTTTTCCTCTAAAGCACAGAATTATCATTTACCTCAAAGTCTCATGGAAAGGTGGAGGTGGCTGCAATGCTCTTCTGTTCTAGAAGGGCCATTAAATAGAAGAATCGTATAGAGAGGAGATATAAAGGTTCATAGATTAGATACTTCCATTTCATATAGCTCTGAGAAGAGGTCATTGTTATATTTTCCTTCTAGCATCATTGATGTAGAGCATTAAAATGAACTGGGAAGAAAGCTCTGCAATGGCTTAAATACATAATATCAAATAGGAAATTTGTTAACATAAGCAGCTTTCAGTTAATCCCCAATTCACAGAGTTTAATAAAGGTTCCCTGATATTTTGGACAGATCTAGATCTAGATCCCTTTTTTAAAAATTTTAGCTTCGCCCTAACATATTGCCTTGGAAAGCAAAATTGACTTCTACCCTGTAGTTGGATCTTCCAGGTTGAAATCAAATTACTGCAGTGTTAGTAGAGCAAGCAAATAATTTCTTATAAAATAATTTATGCCAATTTATTGAATTAGCAAATACAAGCACCAACTGTAAGGGAGTCTAACCCAGATTCAAGTTGTGCAGATGTGTAGAGACACAGCATGGGACTTAAATAAAGCTCTTACTGGATTGGGTGGTTGCCATTGACTTTAGCTTTTTGTAGATGCACACTGGGACCCCTGTAGTATCTCGGAAATTATTTCACATTTGAAGATCTTAATAGTCACTAACAGCCTTCTTGGGTACAATCTATGAGTTTCTGCCAGTTTTTCAATGACTGTCCTAATTTGTTCCCTCCATGAACTAAGAGGAATGGAAAGTTATTTTGAAGATCTGCCTTGCTCCATTAAATTTTTATTCATTTGCCAACAAATTTATGGCACAGGACTCCCTTTGGAAAAAAATGAGGGGAAAAAAACAATCTTAATTTTGGAGCTGCTTTTTCTTATCTCAATAGGTTGCTAAGGTTTGAAGAATCTCCTGGCTCAGGAACTGGTGGAGTAGAAAAGATAGCTGCTTCATCAGCATCAACTGTATATGTTAATCATTTTGGGAGAGTGAAACTCACTCTTGGTGAAATGTTAAGGTGAAGACAAGCCAAATACAGCCTTATTCTCTTCTTGTTTTGTGATTTAAGCAGAAAGAAGGCAACAGAATATGGAGGTATTTTCATGTTACTGCTTAAGTAAAAGTAACAAAATTCAGCCTGTACAGCAGTGGTTGTCAACCTTTTCTTTACCACAGACCCCCATTTAGATACCTGTTGTGGCCATGGACCCCTCAGGATTTAAATAATAACATTTATTCAAGCCTTTTGCCCTGTGGCAACATCATGGCTCCCCTGGGGTCCACAGACCCCAGTTCGAGAACCACTGCTGTAGAGGGCTAAACCACTCTCTCTGAGGGAAATAAGCGGGGATTGGGGGCTTCATGGTGATGATTAAAGCTGGTAGAAAATAAAGCAGCAGAAACAATAATGTGAACTATGCAATTAACATGTTACAACTCTGCTCCGTGAACTACACGGGTTGCCAGTATACAACCTTATCAGTATTCTCCTTGTTTCTCTCGATGGGATCCAAGACAGAAGCTTCTGTAATAAGGGGGAATTTAAGAATCAAAAGTTTAAGAACCACTGATGTAAGGCACTTCAATATATTCTTATATTTCTTTGTATGTAACCTCTGTAGCAGTGTCCTGAGAGAAGTTGAACAGTTTATATCCAGGATGTGATGAGTCTGTAGATATTTTCTCAGCCCTCTTTCTGGCTCGTGCAGAATACAGGTTCTCAATGGAAGGCAGGTTGGTTGCAATTGTTTTTTCTGTAGTCCTAACTATCCATTGAAGTCTCTGCCTGTCCTGTTTCATTACTGTACCAAACCGAACAGTTATAAAAGTATAAATGAATATAAGTAGTATAAATAATCCTGTTATCAGCAGCTCTTTGGGCGTTCAAAAGAGTGTCAGAATGCACATTTTTCAAATTGTTAAAGCAGGAAGATTATTTCTCATGGCCACTTCATAAGCTTCTTGGAGCTATTTTCACATGTTGAAGCACACATGTTCACTTGAAAAATATTGGGGTAAAAGCATTTAGAGAAAGAAAAGCTTGATTGGCTTGAGCCTTTTAAACAAAGAGGCACCCTGGAAGAGATAACATTGTGGGATAAGTGGGAAAAAAAGTATTATTCAACAGTACTTGATCTTAACTTGATGAGTTCATTATCTGGAAACCCATTTTTGATTGGATTAACACATAATTACATAAACCACATCTCCTGAGTCATGGGAGTCAGTTGCTAAGATATTTCAATGTTTTCTCTGCCTTTTTTCCAAGATCAGGTTGTGAGACCTTACTTGTACTCTTTTTTCATATTGAGGATGTCTGGTCAAATGAAAAGAAGGACTAGGAGAGACATGTTGCAGTGTTCCAATATTTTACAGGCTCCTACAAAGACAAGGGAGGGTCAAACTATTCTCCAAAGCACCTGAAGGTAAGACAAGAAAAAATGGATGGAAACTAACCAAGGAGAGAAGCAACTTAAAACTAAGGAGAAATTTCCCAACAGTGAGAGCAATTAACCAGTCAAATATCTTGCCTTCAGAAATTGTGGTTACCTCATCACTGGAAGCTTTCAGGAAGAGACTGGAAAATCATTTATCTGAAATGGTAAAGGGTCTCCTGCTCAAGCAGGCGAATGGACTAGAAGACCTCCAAGGTCCCTTCCAACTCTATTATTCTATGTTCCATATACACAGTATCATCTTTGAGTAGAATCCACCCAAAGAATACTGTAGTACTTGTGTATCTAGAGCAGGGCTGTCAAACTCCTGACCTGTGGGCTGGATGTGTCACATGCTGGCCACACCTGTGCCCAGTTTAGCAAAGGTTAAAAAAAAGTCCCGATACGTCATGTGACGCTGCCGTGATGACATCAGTTTGACACCCCTGATCTAGAGAATACTTAGTTGGATAAGGTTGACCTAAAGGAGCATTTGATCCTTAGATAATGTTCATGGGCATTTCTCTTAAAATCTGTGCCAAATGATTTGATGAGAGGCTACCAGAGAGAGGGACATCTGTACTGTTATTAGAAATAATAACAATATAGAAAGGATAATATTAAGGATTTTTTCCTTAATTTTAAGAATTAAGGATTAAGACTATTAAGGATAATTTGTAAAATCTGAGGTTGGTGTGGTGGGAGCCACCACCCCATCAACAGCTGCCTACCAAGACAAACAATCTATTTCAGAAATAGGAAGGAAAAGCCTGTGTGTGTGTGTGTGTGTGAGAGAGAGAGAGAGAGAGAGAGAGTTGGCTTATTACAAAGATGGCATTATCTAAATCAAACTGCATTGATGTTTATAGAAACACAATGCTGGTCCAACGCAGATTGGTAGGTATGTTTTAAATCTATCTATCAATCCACAGTAAACCAGATTGTAGATTGCACTCCATAACCTTCAATGGAGAGGCCTTTTTCTTGCAGTGGATTGATTTGGGCTGATAATAGGTTTTCTTATAAGATGTATGTATGCATGCATTTACACAAATACATGCAGTGGTGACATGATAGCAGTGTCCCAATATCTTAGGAGTTGCCATAAAGAAGAGGGAGTCAACCATTTCTCCAAAGCACCCAAAGGCAGGACAAGAAACAATGGGTGGAAACTAATCAAGGAGAGAAGCAACCTAGAACTAAGGAGAAATTTCCTGACAATTAAAAGAAGTAATCAGTGGAATGACTTGCCTCCAGAAGTTGTGGGCGCTCCAACACAGGACATTTTTAAGAAAACAGTGGACAACCATTTGTCTGAAATGGTATAGGATTTCCTGCCTGAGCAGGGGTTGGACTAGAAGACCTCCAAGATCCCTTCCAACTCAGTTATTCTGTTACATGTACCTGTAGGCTTAGACTTCTTTGGACTGCAGTGATCAATCAATTATATGTCAGGCTTCCTTCTTGTGTGCAATAAAGATTCTAATCTAGTTGAATCCTGTTTGAGACTCCCGTGCCAAGTCAAGCCAAGTGCTGAATAAAAGGTTAAGTATCTCCGGAGCTGTGATTTACTGCTGAGCCCTGATGTGAAGCCGGCCACAACCTCCTTGGACAGGCTTGTTTGGCACTCATATTAGTTTATCCCAAGTCTAATGATTGTTAAGCTTTAGTAGCATTAGAATGATTGCATTTAAGATTTATTTATTTATTTATTTAGTGTACGGCATGTGTTAGCCAAGGATCACTGAGGTGATTGGCTGCCTCTCTGAAAGGAATTTTTTTCAGGCAATGTTATGTTTACCTGCGGGACACCTGAATGCCGGTAGGCAATCAGGGGAGGCTCCTTTCTTGTCCCTCCATAGTTTATTCACGCACGGGAATCGAACTGCCGAGCTGCCGACCTCGGCAGTGCGCAGGCCTAGCATCTTACTACGTGAGCCACCATGGCCCCTGCATTTAAGATGTTTGATACCCTTGGCTTTTTATAATTATTCCTTCTGTTTTTTGGAATCTGTCCAGAGAACAAGGGTTACTAGACATCTTAAAAATACAGTAAATTAAAAGAAATATACTACAGGTAGTCCTCGAGTTACAACCACAATTGAGCCCAATATTCTGTTGCTAAGTGAGACATGTGTCAAGTGAGTTTTGTCCCATTTTACAACCTTTCTGGCCACAGTTGTTAAGAGAATCACTGCAATAAAGTTAGTAACACAGTTGGTAAGTGAGTCAGCCTTCCCCATTGACTTTGTTTGTCTAAAGGTGGCAAAAGTGGATCCCATGCCCCAGGGACACTGAGACGGTCATAAGCATCCATTTGCCAAGCATCCAAATTCTGATCACATGATCATGGAGATGTTGCAATGGTTGTGTGAAAAACGATTCTAAGTCACTTTTTTCAATGCCGTTATAACTTTGAAGTCACTAAATGAACTGCTATAAGTCCAGGACTACCTGTACTTTAATATATTATATCTATTTATGTAATGTATGCTAAATTTAATGTCATGCATTTAATACCCATAAGAAATATGAAAAGAGAATACTTTTATCCACAGTAATGCCATACAATATACATATGAACTTATGGCATACCTTTGTGATATGTTCAGGCTATTTTAGTCTCCTTCCTCAGACTGTAAACCTAACAAAGTGAAGCATAAACTCCATTGTCAATTGCCGAGTGAATAGTAGTTTTCCTGTGGCCTAAACAAATGGAATTGCCACTTTCTTTATTCACCAGCAAGATGGAAGGATACTGAACAGCCACATTTTAAACTTGTTACTCTTAATAATCCTAATTTTTAGTTGCAATACAAAACCAGAACATATAAGGCATTAATAACTCTCTGTGCCTTAAGGAATAACTGTTGTTAAAACTACTTGGGGCCGCAGTGACATTTTCTCTAGGTTATTTTCCAGTGTTTTTATTTGCAAACGTAGTATGCAACTAATCTTTTTAGCTTTGCAGAAAAATGTCATTTTGTGCTTTGTTTACATCTGTAAAATAAATGTGTTACACATTAACTTAAGCATGACGTAATTTGTATGTGGAAGAACTGTGCCTATTCCAGTTTTGCTTCTTCCATATTATATTAAACATACCTGTACTTTCCTAAATCTCTCAAGTGCTGTTTGAGCAAAATATATGTTTGAACAAGAGTTGTTTGTTCATGTATTCTAGATGAATGTGTGAACTTACTCCTTCGGCGTAACAACGAACTTATTCCCTTGGTCTAACATTGGGTAATATGGAAGTCCTTCCTAAGAATGTTACTTTACTAGCAACTCATTTACATCCTTTTGAAATTTTATATTCACTCATCTGGGATTAACATCCACCAAGTTTCTGAGTAACAGTGCATAGGATTACATTTTTAGCCATTAATCTCCTGCCACCCCAACCTAATTGCCTTGGCTATTTTTTCCTCTTCTCATCCATATATGAGAGGAGCATTTCGGGACTGATATAAAAATGCATGAATACCACTGTAAGTCAAGATCATGCCAAGCATGATTTTTAAGTGACAGGAAATAAATCGCTCTTACAAAACTGAATCCTGTCAAGATTTTTCATTCTTTCCATATATATGACACAGAAGAATATGAGAAATGTCTTTAACATATATTTGTGGAATACCACTTTGGCGCATTTTAAACAGAGTTGGGAGATGAAGCATTCTGTGTGGAAGTTGGCCTCAGAGTTAGCCTGAGAAAATAAGCCACAACTGTTTTCCCTGTGACATACACTAAAATAAACTCCATATGTTGATGTATGTATGCTTTCTAGTGAGTGTCACTATCCATTTTAAAGCTCAGAGCTCAAAATTGTGAGGAAGATAATTTCACTTAACTTTTATTCAGCATTCTTTTTAAAAACAAATTTCGCCTTTTATTTAAGTTTGTTACAAGTCTCATCATAAACCAACATCAAGCATCGTGTTCATTGGTTGCAAAATCATTCTTATCCATATTCAACTCCAAACCTTTCTAATACACAAATTTAACTAAAATTAGGAGTAGTAATCCATATATCAAAATAAAAGAAATCATTTATCCATACATTTAACTAGATTTTCTTAAGTTAAATTATCTTTCTCTTATTTCAGATTTAAAGAAATTAAAATAAAATAAAACTATATATCAATCTATCATTTCTACTTTTAATTACGCCATAGCTTCTCCCTCCTGTTGTTCCCTTTAACTTAAGATGGCTGTCAGCCATCACCTCTCCTCCACCTTTTAAATATGTTATCTTTTCTCCCTTCCTTGTCTTTCCCAACCTCTAGCCTCCTATCTTCTTCTTCCCAATTTTTAATTTGTTTGTTATTCCACCCAATTTCCCCCCAGGACCACCCAATTCTGTCATTATTTTTCCAAGCCCAATTCCCCTTCTCCAAACTTTTTCTTTCTTTATTTTTGTCCCTTTTTGCTTCTTATTGCGGTAATTTAACCCCACTTCTGTCAGTTCTGGTTCAGCTGTCTCCAATTCGTCATTGTCTACTATGTCCACCTCTTCCTCCCCCTTCCTGTCCAATTTCTTGCTTCATGGTCCCCTTCTTCTCACAAACAGTCCATTTTCATAATATGTTCATTGTATTTCTCATTATTTCCTGCATCGCGTCAATTACCTAGGCTTGTAGTTCTGGGGGACTTTAATCTGCCTTCCATTGGTGCGACATCTGAGCTGGCTCAGGAATTCATGGTCTCCATGATGGCCATGGATCTGACTCAAATAATTTGGGACCTGACTCATAGTAGGGGACACACATTCGACCTGGTTTTTGTCTCTGGACAGTGGAAGAATGATCTGGGTATAGGGCATATAGCCATCCAACCCCTGTTACGGTCAAATCATTTCCTCCTTAGGCTTGACTTCCAGTCCACCACTCTCCACTGCAGGGAGGCGGAACCGATTAAGTGGTTCTGTCCCAGGCACCTGATGGAGAGGATTCAGATGGAGCATGGGACTTTTCCTGTTTCCCTTGCACACAGCTCGGCCAAGGCTCTAGTGGAAGCCTGGGATAAGGCAGCCACTGAGGCCTTAGACCGAGTTGTGCCTTTGAGGCCTCTGACCCAGTGCAGATCCCAGGTAGCCCCTTGGTTTACTGAGGAGCTCCGGGAAATGAAGCGCCAGAAAGATGCCTAGAGAATTGTTGGAGAGCCAGCCAATCCAGATCTGACCGAACACAGTTAAGAGCCTATATTCACTCTTACCTTGTGGCGATAAAAGTGGCAAAGTGTGTGCACTTTTCCGCTCTTATTGCATCCACGGATAATCGCCCAGCCGCCCTGTTTAGAGTGACCTGTTCCCTTTTTAATCTGGGAGCGAGGGAGGATCCCTTACAGGGTAGGGCTGAGAATTTTGTTCAGTATCTGCAGGATAAAATCATTCAGATTTGGACAGTTTTGGACTCCAACTGGACGGGGGTCCGATGAGATGATGGGTGCTGGTCTTGAGCATGTTATCTGGGATGAGTTTGAGCCTGTGACTCCTGATGACGTCGACTGGATTGTGGGTAAATTGAACACCACCTGCTTATTGGACCCATGTCCCTCTTGGTTGGTTTCGGCCACCCGGGAGGTTACGCGAGGCTGGCTCCAAGCAGTTGTCAATGCATCTTTGAGAGAGGGTTTTTTCCCACTGCCTTGAAGGAGGCGGTGGTGAGACCCCTCCTCAAGAAGCCTGCTTTGGATCCGGCTATTCTCAAGAACTATCGTCCGGTCTCCAACCTTTGCTTTATAGCGAAGGTTGTTGAGAGTGTGGTGGTGCGTCAACTCCTGCAATTCCTGGATGAAGCCGATTATCTGGACCTGTTTCAGTCTGGGTTTAGGCCTGGTCACAGCATGGAAACGGCATTGGTCACGCTGGTTGATGATTACTGGCGTGCCCGGGACAGGGGTTATTCTTCTGCCCTGGTCCTACTTGACCTCTCAGTGGCTTTCGATACCATCAACCATGGTATCTTGCTGTGATGGCTGGAGTGGTTGGGAATGGGAGGCACTGTTTTGTGGTGGTTCTCCTCCTATCTCTCTGACCGATCGCAATTTGTGTTGGCAGGGGGGCACAGGTCGACTCCTAGATCTCTTCCCTGTGGGGTACCTCAGGGGTCGGTTCTCTCCCCTCTCTTGTTCAACATTTATATGAAGCCACTGGGTGAGATCATCCAGGGGTTCAGGGTGTGGTATCATCAATATGCAGATGATACCCAAGTTTTTATCTCCACCCCGAACCACCCCAGTGATGCCCTTGACATAATGTCCCAGTGCCTGGAAGCTGTATGGATCTGGATGGGGATGAACAACCTTAGGCTCAATCCCAACAAGACTGAGTGGCTGTGGATCCTGGCTATGGATATCTCATTTTGTCCATGGATAATCCCTGACCTTCAATGCTTCTGCCATGCCTTGAAGACCTGGCTCATCAAATGAGTTGGTATAAGATGAACCCACTATTAGTTTTAAAATTTGCTTAATTGGAATCTTAATTTTAAATTTTAAATTTCTTACTTCCACTTTTAAAATTATTTATTGTATCCAAAATAATTTAATATTTTGGACTGGATTGGACTACTATAATGTTCTCTACATGGGGCAGCCCTTGAAGAGCACTCAGGGACTTCAACTGGTTCAAAATGCAGCCGCACGAGTGATTGAGGGTGTACGTTGGTGCATCCACATAACACCTATTCTCTGCCTGCTGCATTGGCTTCCCGTGGTCTTCCGGCTGCAATTCAAGGTGCTAGTAACAACTTTTAAAGTCCTACATGGCTTAGGAGCGGGGTATCTTTGAGACCGCCTCCTGCTACCTTATGCCTCCCAACACCCAGTTAGGTCCCACAGAGTTCGCTTGCTGCGGGTCCTGTCAGCCAAACAATGTCAGCTGGCAGCCCCCCATGCTAAAGCCTTCTCTGTGGCAGTGCGAACCCTCTGGAATCAGCTCCTTGCAGAGATCAGGACCACCCCCACCTTGTTGGCCTTCCGTAAAACTACAAAGACCTGGCTCTGTCAGATGGCCTAGAATTAATGTGCCCCCCTTTTTGAATCTTTTTGAATGTGTGGATGGTTGGTTTAGACTTTTTTATATTGTAATATATGGTGTTTTAATTGTTGTTAGGCACCTCGTGTTCCCCCTGACCTGAGAAGTGCGATGGGGTATACATTTAATAAAATAAAATAAAATAATTAATTAATAGTGTTTTAAACTTTGTATTGTATTGTGTGTTCTTATTGTTGTAAGCCGCTCTGAGTCCTTAGGGAGAAGGATGGCATATAAATCCAATAAATAAATAAACAATAAATAAATAAATAAATAAATAAATAAATAAATAAATACTTAAATAAAACTAAATAATCTGGACTAAAAATAGCCATTAAAACAGGACAACACCCACCCACTTTCTCCACAACATATTAAACTTAGTCCTGGAACTAAAGTCAGGTTTAAGGGTTTCCAGAACCACAGGACAGTGGTGCCATCTGTATCTCATCTACATTTCAATTCACCATCCATATTTTATCAGTTGGATACAAAATTGCCCTTGATGTGATCTCCCAGTGCCTGGAGGCTGTACGGATCTGAATGGGGACGAACAAGCTTAGGCTCAATCCCAACAAGACCGAGTGGCTGTGGATAACAGCACCTAGTTTTGTCCATTGTGTTCCATCACTATCAATGGGGGGAGGTGTTGACCCCCTCAGAGAGGGCTCACAATCTGGGTTCCCTCCTAGACTCATGGCTCAATTTGGAAGATCATTTGATGGCCGTGGCTAGGGAGGCCTTTGGCCAGGTTCACCTGGTATGCCAGTTGCGTCCCTTTCTGGACTGAGATGCCCTACTCACAGTTACTCATGCCCTTATTATTTTTATACAAAGGCTAAGAAGCCTGGAAAATTAAAGTTGGCAGAATCAATATTTCCATTATTTCCAGTCTGTGATATCTGTTGATTTCAGTCCATTCCTTTTTCCCCCCACATTTACACTGCAAATAAAAGTTACCTTCTTAACAAGAATTTCTTCTACCCAATGCATTCTTATGAATGTTTGATGCAGGAAATCTTATTCAGGAGCCCCCCCCCACCCCCATGCTGGAGGAACACAACTAATGAGCAAACAACACAACCCCAACTACACTGCTGATAACTAGTAATCTAGTAACTTCTAGATTTTTTTTTAACCTTCTGTTTAAGTTTTTCAGCCTCAGTGATTAAAGCAGTCTTTTAAAAAAAGAATATTCTTTCCTTTGCTAAGCAGTTTTGATTGGGTACATGGGCTGCAGTTTTCTTTTTCCTTTCAATGGTGATAGAAAAATACTGATTTAAGCAAAACTGATTGAAAAATTATACACATACATATATACACACACATACATGCATGCATGTGGAATGGGTTTCTAAATTAGTGTAAAATGTACTTAATATTGATTATTCCGCTATTTCAAGAACTATTGTGAGTCAGATTTGTGTAATTAGGTTTATTTATTATTTATTTTATTTATTAAATTTATACCCCGCCTCTCTTCACCTGAAGGGAACTCGAGGCGGCTAATGATACAATTTAAAAACCGTCCTATACAATAAAATCAGAAAAAAAACACAATCACTCACCAATCGTACCATCAGGGAAGGGTAACAAGGGATCAGGTCCAAGCTTGGTGGCAAAGCCAGGTCTTTACGGCTTTGCGGAACAC
>JANHGC010003688.1:194371-212949 GCA_027560395.1 Boaedon fuliginosus | reverse complement strand
CCATGTGTTCTAATAACATAAACAAAAATTTCCAATCCAAATTGTCGAATGCTTTCTGGGCGTCTAAAAATATCATTACCATTTGTTTATCAGGGTTGTGTTCATAATATTCCAACAAATCTAATATTATACAAATGTTTTGTCTAATTTGTCTGCCCGGCAGGAACCCATTTTGATCAGAGTGAATGAAGTTATTTAAGTATCTTTTTAATCTTTCAGCCAGAATTGTTGCATAAATTTTGTAATCTACATTTAATAATGATATCGGTCTATAATTACTTATTTGAGTAGGGTTTGATTCCGGTTTATGGATTAGTGTAATGGTGGCTTCTTTCCATGATTGTGGTATCTTCGCTTCTCTTAATGCTTCGTTATAGATTTCCAATAGAATTGGATTTAAGGCTTCCTGTAACATTTGGTACACCTCTGCCGGTATGGCATCAGGGCCTGGCGTCTTATTACTTTTCAATTTATTGATTGCCTCTGTCATTTCTATTAATGTTATTTCCTTATTTAAATGAATTCTCATATCTTCTGAGATTTTGGGTAGATTCGCTGCCTCTAAATATCTTTTAATTTGTTCTTCTGTTCTATCTTCTTTAGTATATAGTTTCTCAAAGAAAATTTGGGTTATTTCTTTCTTCTTTTCTATATCTGCATGTTCTATCCCTATTTCATCTTGTAGTTTTTGTATCCAATTTTTCTCTCTTTCCTTTTTAAGTTTATAAGCAAGCCACCTTCCTGATCTATTTGCGTTTTCAAAATAATTTTGTTTAATACTTTTAATCTTTTCTGCTAAGTCTTGTTTATCTAAAATGTTCAATTTATGTTTAGTCAAGTCTAATTCCTTTTCACAATTTATATTATGCGGATTAATTTGTAGTTCTAGTTCCAGCTCCCCAAGTTTCTTTTCCAGATCCTCTCGCTCTTTTTCCCCCTTCTGTTTAACTTGGCCATATGCGCAATTACCAGGCCTCTAAGAAATGCTTTAGCTGCATCCCACACCATTTGTAAAGAGGTTTCTCCATTATTATTTATTTCTATAAAAGCTTTCATCTCTTTGCTCAAATTAAGCGTGAATTCCTTGTCTTCTAGTATATACTGCCTTATTGTCCATCGTCTAGTCTTTTTTCCCCCTTTCCACTTTAATCTTATCGGATTGTGGTTTACCCAAACATTTACCTCTATTTCTACTTGTTGTAAGTTTTCTATCAGATATGGTGACATCCAAATCATGTCAATCCTGGACCATGATCTGTAAATTTTTGAAAAAAAGGTGTATTGTTTCTTTTCTGTGTTCAATTCCCTCCATGTGTCTCTAATTCCAAGTTCCTCAACCATTCTAAAGAATGATTGTGGTAAAGTTTTCCTAGTTTTTACTTTTTTCTTATTACTTTGGTAGTCTTTCTTTGGGTCTACAATAGCGTTAAAATCTCCCATCATACAAATATTATCATATGCGAAGTCTCTAATTTTTTCATTTAATTCCTTATAAAATTGTCCCTGATTTGTATTCGGAGCATATATACCAATTAACAATGTCTTTTTTTTATTTATTTCAATTTCTACTATTAGTATTCTCCCCAAATTGTCATTGTAAATTTGCTTTGCTTTTATCGTTTCTTTTATATATAGTACAACCCCTCTTTTTTTGTGACAGTCCAAAGAAAAAAACAGTTTCCCTAGTCTACTATTCTCTAACAGTTTATATTCATTTCTCTGTATATGAACTTCTTGTACACAAATCACATTTGCATTTGACTTTTTCAACTTATTAAATATTGTCTTTCTTTTTTTAGCTGCATTTAGCCCATTTATATTCACAGACAGAATTTCCAGCCCTTCTTCCATTACTTATTGGTGACTCTAGTGTTTCTAGTACTTCTAGGTTCCCTTTCCTCTTCTCTTTTGTCCTTCATTTTTTCTTTCTCCTTTATTTGTATATTTGATGCTGCTATTTCCTCAACTATCTCCTGACTTTCCCTCTCTATTTCTATGCTATCTTCTTCCTCTTCACTTCGTCCAAAATGTTTCCCCTCGAATTCTATCACTTTTTCTAGTGAGTCAAGCCAGTACCTTTTTTCCTGCCAGAATACCACCACTCCTTCTGGTACCAACCAGCAGAACTGCATGCCATTTTTAACCATTTTTTTTGTAAGAAATTTATAGTCTACCCTCAACTCTTTAATCCTTTTTGGGATTTGTTTCAAAATTATCAAATCTTTCCCCTTGTATGTTATTGTTTTGACTTTTGCTCTTTGTAGTATTTCTAACCTATACGAACGTTTCGTAAACCTTATATGCACGTCTCTTGCTAAGCGGTTCCTTCATACATAACTCGTGTGGACTCTGAAAACTTCATCTATATGTAAAATTACATTTTGTTTATCTAAATCCATTCCTTCTGCAATTATTCCTGCCATCTTATTCATTAAGTCCTCATCCTTCTCTTCTATGTTTTGGAAGCATAGATAAAATTCAGCCCTTTCCATCTCCAAATTCAGTAATGAGGTCTCTAGTGTTTTATCAGATTGTGTCAGCCTTTTATCCACCTCCTCCACTTTCCTGTCTGTTACATCCATTCTATTTTCCACTTTCTCCATTCTTTCCTCATTTTTAGTCATTGTTTGTTGAATATTAATCACTGTTTCTTTTACTTCTCTTATTTCTTCAAACACTTTCGTAATTGAGTCCTGTAGTTTTTGAACCATGTCCCTTGTTTCAGTCTGTACCAGTTCGAGAGATCATTGAGGTGTAGTTGTGTTTGATGTTGTTGTACCCACTGTTTTTCTTGAAGATGATGCCACTGTTAACCACCGTTCTTTAATATACTTAACCCACTCCTTATGGCCACCCAGATTTTATGTTTCTTTCCTTGTCCACTACCACTAAAGATCTTACTAAATATCTTACTAAATACCTTCTGCTTAAATTGCTATTATACTAAATATAGTTATTACAACAATTATTTATACTATAAGGAATATCAATAGTAAATTATTACGTTTTGGCTAGTTAACTTAAGATTAGCAATATAGGTATTGTTAGAATCAAGACTTTCAAAAAATTAAATCACAAGAGTATCAATATCTAACCACTTTGTTTCGTTTGTTGACTGTTCCTCCCAAGCAAGCAGCGTTTTTTTTTCCTTTGGAGTTTTCTTTTTCCAAGTCCAAGTCTTTATTTATTATATCCTAATTAGTTGGGGGTAGGACACAGAATAAAGAAATTTTATTTATTTTATTTTCTAGAAATAGGCTGACAGGTTAGAAACTCTCCAGGATTCACAATTGATTATTTTTATTGAAGAGTTCAGTTTTTATTAGATGAATTTAAATTTGATCATGAATTGGAAACTGAAATCAATGGGATCTATGTTAAATTATTTCTAATTTAAGTCTCATTAATTTCAGTTTAGCTATTCTAAGAGTCATTTATGAATATAATAATTATATTAATTTGAAACCAAATTTAGTTGAACTAAAATGCTACTTACAGGTAGTCCTTGACTTACAACCACAATTGGGGCTGAAATTTCTGTCAATAATCAATGTGCCTGTAAAACACATTACGTGTCTACATCACTTAGCAACTTCAATTCAGTATGCCCCATTGTTAACCAAATTCCACCAGTCATTAGCTGAGGCCCCACCCATGTCAAGCTAATTCAAGCTTGGTCTATCCCAGTTCTGAGCCTCGGTGAGGTCCGGGACCACCTCTTATTCAACTCTTCCTCATCTGTCTCCCTGACCCAGATCTGCTCTTTTGGCCACCTTGCATCCTGCCTTGTGGCAGAACCTGCAGCTGGGGCATTTTAGTGCACTACAGTTCTAAGGCTTCAAGAAGCTCCTGAGCTGGAGTGCAACATGAAGCCCCAGGCACTCTAGGAAGCTCCAGCACCACAATGTGAAACTGCAGCCCAGCAGCATGGTACAATATCACAGACAAGTAGTGCAACATGAAGCCATAACCGTCTCAGGAAGCCCCAGCTATCCCAGGAAGCCCTAGCAGCACAGCAAGAAGCAACCTAGCAGCACAGCAACTCAGCACAAAACTCCAGCCACTTCAGCCCATCCACCTTCTCTGCCCTGCACTCTGTCACTCCAGGTGATCTTCTGCCAGGCCTCATGAGGAAACTGCTGTCTACAATCTAGGGGGGAAAGCCCCACAAGAAATACCTCACAAAAGGCCAGGCTGGGCATGCTTGGTCAGCAGCAGAGCAAGAAGACTGTGAAGATTAACTAGAGAGGCAGGGACTGCTGAGTACAGGGGGCCAAACGGGCACAGATGGGGCAGACAGGCAGGTGCGGAGGAGTTGAAATGTCCCTGCAGTTGTAAGTGTGGGAAGCTGCCAAGCACCTGTGTTTCGATCACAATTGCTGGGGTGCTGCAATGGCTGTAAACTTCAGGGACTGGTCATAAGTCCCTTCATTTAGCATCACTGTAAATTCATGTGGTCCCTGAACAAATGGTTGTAAGTTGAGAACTGTCTGTAAATTACTGAGTCAAATCAGATATTTCACTTGAATTACTTTAAGTTGTATGCCGCTCAGAGTCCTTCGGGAATTGGGCGGCATAAAAATGTAACAAATAAAATGTAACAAATAAATAAATAAATAAGTTCAGTGAAAATTAAGTGCAACTAACCATCTGGAGCCAAGGAAATCCAAAGATGTTTTCCAGCTGCCTTTAAAATGTCAGCCCTTATTTAATTTCATCGACACAAATAAAAAAATAGAGATTGGTGGCAATGGTCTACAATACCACTTCTCTCTGCACCATTCAATGCCTTCCACATTCTTGGATTACAACATATTCTCCAACTATTAGCCTATGTTGCTCTGAGCTGCTGAAGATCATTTTGAACTATAGGTCATACTACAGAAAGGGCAGTACCTTGGCACTAGAAGAAGAAAAATATGGATATAATTTGTTTCATTTTGGTGGCGGGGGAGTATTTCAAAAATCCAGTTACCGGGTAATGATGCTAAATTGATAGTTAATTGTTTTGGTTTTCTCCAAGGCACACAGCAGTTCAGCTGCACATCTTTCATCTAAGCAATCCTTTGTAATTCTGCCAGCAAATTTCACCAGTGCTTCCCCTCCAGCAATAACTTGAATAGCAGTGGCAATGACTTCCTCTTTGGTCTAAACAAAAAGCAGTTATAAAAAAACAGGAGTGAATTAACATTATCTAACTCTCTATTAATACATTTCTACTCTTCATCTGAAGTACTCAGTCTATGGCCTGAAGCTAATTTATGCAACTGATACACTCCAACAGTAACTCCCTGATCATGTGGCCAGGATACTGAATTTCTCTGACATTAAAAAAAAACCAGTAACTTCCTGCATCTAGAAAGGTAGGAGTCCAACAAGAAGAATAGGCTGAACTGCTTGATATGAAAGGCAACAGATGAAATCACATAGCTATTACACAAAAACTCAGCCTCAAAAGTCCACTGTATAGGGTTCTTGACGTGGGGAAAATAGGAAAAGGAAGCATATGTATGCTGTCTCGTATTGTACAAAAAAAGTAAGACATAGGCAAATGGATGGCCTGCCATTGTAAAGGCAATATCAGAATGAGCTGAGATGGTAATGAATGCTAACAAGAAAAAGTTTCTTCCCATAGCTTCAAAATTAAAGTCTTAGTATTTCAGTTACTCATTGAAGACATCAAAATGTTAACAGATAAAATAGAAACAATGGAATTATTTAGTTCCAATTCGGGTTCAGTGGTCCACTATGAAGTTTGAAAAACAGAATTACAAGGTAAAACTGAAAAAAAAATGATGAGCGTAAAGCTGAGGGAACATGACTAATGGTCTCACCTCTCCCCCACCACCTAGGAAATCAATCAATCAAATTCAAGATAAATGATAAGCCCTAACTTATGAAAAATAATAACACCTATAGGCTAGATCCGTGTTTCTTATACTGGTCCACAGTGTTTCTTAGAATATCTTAGAGGTCCACAAAATCAAAATATTTGCCAGATTGTGAAGATATTCACAAATATTTTAAATATTTTAAAAATAAAATAAAATAAAAATATGAGACATTGTGAGTTTTATTTGTTAGAAAATACATGCTTTTTCATGAAAAATATGTTGTTTATCTCAATATCTAATGTGTTTAATATACAGTAGTTATGTATGATTCAGTAAGGTTTTCTACAAATGCATCAATTCTAATTTTAAAATAATAAACATCAATGAATATAATCCATAAAAACAAATGCTCTTTTGGGATCCTTCATAATTTTTAAAAGTGGGAAGGGGCTCAGAGATCAAAAAGTTTAAGAAACCCTGAGATAAATAAAACTCAATTGGAAAAGCAATACACACAATGCTTTTGGCTGACCACAGGATGGTGCTGGTGTATCATATTTAGTGATCAGATTTAGTGGGGGGAAAACAGCCCAGAAGAAATTAATAAAGTGTAAGTAAACATTGAACTCAATCTGACACTGCAGAGAATACCTTATTTGAACAGAAAATCCGGAATAAAAGTTTTTAACACATCTTTTGAAAAAATAAATAAAAGGTTTAGCCTAGACTTTGGCTAGATATTATCTATTTCTACTAAACTAATCTGATTCCTGACATTATATCACCTATTTTTTCCCCCCTGGATTGCCTACCCAACTTCTTGGGGGAAATTCCAACTGTTTCTCAGAGTTGTTGGGGAGCTGCTACACCCATCTTCTTATTTCATATCCCTTGACTTCTGCTTTGTTTTCTGAAAGGACCCTGGATCTCTATCTCTGGCAAAGAGGAAAGATTTGAGGGAATCTAATTCTTTATGAAAATCACGTCTGCTAGAGTAATAGATAGATTATTATTAAAAGGTGTAAGATTTCATGAGCTATAGCTCATTTCATAAACTGTTAGATGATCATGAAACATGCAGTAGCTCACAAAAACCTATATTCTAAATAAAACTTTTCTACAAAATTTGTTACATTTTGGCTACCCTAGGCTAATAGGGTAAGTCTAATTTGATCCCAATTTTAAATCTGTTCTCCCACTTTTAAATTATTTATTGGATTTATGAAATTTAATATGGTTTTAAAATTTCCAAGTCAAAACTTCTCCAATAACTAAACAAAAAGTTCCATTATTTTCTCTTTTCTCTTTTCTCACCCAAAGACTTGATGTTAATACCTTCTGTTTACTCACTTGCCTCCGGCGGCTGTTCCAGTTTGTAGCAGCGCCATTGCTGCTTTTTCCTGTCTTCAGGCACAGAGCCTTGTCGGGTAGCCAGATGAGGAGACTGCATTACACCTCTTGGGTCCCCGCAGCACTCCTTATTCCCCGGCTCCTATAGAGCCAGGTTTTGTCCCTCTGGATCTCCTGAGGATAGGAATATCGGGGTGGGGTGGGGTTGTATAGAGCTCTATGCAAACCGCATCCCCTCTCACCGAGATCCCAGCCCCACACCACCACAGTTTTATTCAGCATTCTGATGGCATCTGCCATAAGCCTCCCAATCTGTGTGCATAAAGATAAAGGTAAAGATTCCCTTTGCACATACGTCCTAGTCGTTCCTGACCCTAGGGGGCGATGCTCATGTCCATTTCAAAGCCAGTGCTGTCTGAAGACATCTCCGTGGTCATGTGGCTGGCCTGAGTAAATCCTGAAGGTGCACAGAACACTGTTACCTTCCCACCAAAGGTGGTCCCTATTTATCTACTTGCATTTTTTACAAGCTTTTGAACTGCTAGGTTGGCAGAAGCTGGGACATGTAACGGGAGCTCACTCCGTTATGCGGCACTAGGGATTCGAACCGCCAAACTGCCAACCTTTCTGATCGACAAGCTCAGCATCTTACCCACTGAGCCACCGTGTCCCTATGTGTGGATACTCCTAGTTTAATATAACTCCCAAACAATCCACACAAATACATGTAGCACACACTCCTTCCTGGAATCTGCAAAAGCTGACACTGGGTGGAAACAGTGAATATCTTTTAAAATGTTTACACATTCAAGGATCCACCTTTTCCCAAAGTGCTCTGACCTGTTAGAATAGTTTTTATCCCTTGTGCTCTTATGTTTTGGATTTATGGCTAGTATACCGGTACTTAACTAAAGCAGAAAGAAATGCAGCTCCTTTACAGAAATTGCCTGAGACCTGGTCATAAGGCTTGCATTTTTTTTCTGAATGAGTGGACATACTCTCATTAGACATATTACGGCACACCTATTTAATTTCTGCTTGGAAAAATTTGCATTTGAAAGAGATAACTTTCAATCCACTTCAGCCAGCTAATTCAGTATTTTTTTAACATTCTCTACCCATGCTTTTCCAATGAAATACAGCAAAGATTCTAACAGGCTCAAATGTCCCCCATCTTTCCCACCTGTATCCTTGTAAGATGGCTGGGCTCAAGTGATTTCCTTGAGATAGATAACTGAATTCATAAAACCTGATGAGATCAAGAAGTCTTTGCTGTGTCTTTTTTAGTCATGGAAAAGTTAGTATTTTTGTTCAGAGTTAGCCTCTTTTGTTCAGAGTTAGCCTCTATTCTAATGTTAATCAAATTGGCTATTGCACCCCCAAGTACCAAATGAACTGCATGTTCAAAAGAATAGTTAATAAGATCCTCTTGTTGAATTTTATTCCTAAAAAATTTTCATCACTATCCCTAGAAAAAAAATGAATTTTTTAGAAGCCCCTGAAAATATGGGCTACCTATGTTCAATAAATCAGGCATGTCTAATGTAGTTTTGAAGGTCCTAATATGCTTTGGGGATATTGCACTTATTGTACTGGTAGATTTCCCCTAACATGCCTGACATTTCATGATCAACTCTCAACAGCATGATTCTACATGATTCTACAGCAGAAAACAAGTGCAATCTTTGTCCACTCATTTCTTCTTCTTGGTGGCTGAGATGAAGAGTTTCTGAAAGTGGCTAAGCTATGATAAATTTAAACAATACAGTGACCAAACATTTTGAATCTGGCCTCAGTAAACCTTCTCTTTGGGCATGCTAACGTAAGCACTTCTGATGACTGTAGTTCCTGGGTGAAATAGTATGGACTACAATACAGCCCTGCAAAGGATCCTCATCTCATGATTGGCCATAGTTGGATAAGAAAATCATAGAAGCTTTTCTACACAGTTGTCTAAGCTCTGGTCTGTAACTACATGCGGCTTATTGGAAACTAATGAGTAAGACCCTAGTAACCATGTTATCTGCCTCATATCTGTGGACTGAAGGTTTCTTTAGTAACGGGTGGGGACTCTTCCCTAACTTGCCGCCTCGAGTTCCCCCGCAAGGGGTGAAGAGAGGTGGGGTATAAATTTGATAAAATAAAATAAAAAAATAAAAACTTAGAGACCTGATTCTGGCTTGAATTCAAGACTAGCCTCACCCACTCATAGATGTTGGGAAAATTCCTACACTGCTTTGGGTAACATCCAGGTTCTCTATAAAGACCAGAGACCTCCAATTCTCTATCATCTATTCGCCTCCTATTCGCCAGAGGAAATGGCTTGTATCCTTTCCTTTGAAACACCTTTAATCTTAAGAAAACTTTTAACAGCAAAGGACTTGTAGGATATCCTGCACTCTCTGAGGAGCAGTGAAAGGTTTATTCCTACATTTTCCTCTAGAATAAGCAAAGTGCACACAGAAGTACAATTGGTTTATTTAAAACTGATTTAAATTGGATTGTAAGATTCAACATCTCCTTGCTCTGACCTGTCATGAGATATTTTTTGGGGGGAAGAGCTTTTCAAAGTCTCTATCCTAAGAGTCAGTTTGGTGTAGTGGTTAAGGCACAGGCTTAGAAACCAGGAGACTGAGTTCTAGTGTGGCCATATGCAGAAGGAGGCAATGGCAAGACTTCTGAAAACCTTGCCCAAGAAAAGTGCAGTTTGTTCACTCAATCTGAGAATGGGACAGGACTGAACAGAAAGGATAAAAAAACCCTACTCTTCCTAATGAATACAGAAAGGTGAAATCTGCCCTAATTAATTACTCAAAACAAGCCAGATTCATAATTCTAACCTTTCTTCCTCAATACTCTTAGCAGCGACTACTTTCTTCCACCCGGTGACATTTGAATAGCAAAAACCAACCCACATGATTGAATCAAACTGAAAGTTCAAACTCTCCTTGCGATGGGGAGGAGTTTCCCTGCATCCACTTCCACCGGCCTTCTAATCTGTGATCTCCTCCGAAGTCTCCAGCAGTTCCACCAAAAATAATCAGCCCGTTGACTTGAGAATCTACCTCCCTCCCAGGATATCCTGCAAAAACCTCCTCTTCTTGTTTCAAAACCTCTTGAAACGCGTTGATTTTGCGAGGAAAAACACGCCTTCGCCAAAGATGTCCCCGGAATAGAAGTTTTAGCCCCAACAACCGCGCCTTGCGAATCGCCCCCACTTCTGTAAAACTGGTACCATAAGCCAGAGGTCTCCAAACTTGGCAACTTTCAGACTTTGTGGACTTCAACTCCCAGAATTCTCCAGCTAGCTATGCTAGCTATATAATATGTATATATATATATTTTTTAAAAACAGCTTCCCGCTCGTCCTTTCCTCGCTCTCCTCCCCGCGAACCCACCCCTTTTTTGGCTCTCCCGGCCCGGGTTTCTCTTTCGCCTGCCACGAGGGGAAGGCAGTTTTTGTCCCAACAGGCTGCCGCGGTGGGCTCTTTTCCTCAGCTTGAATCGCCGACCCTTTTTCTCGGCGGCGAAACGGAAACCGGTTAGTTAGTGGGTTGGTGAGGAGTGACGTGTGAAAACAGGAGCGACTTTGTCAGATGCCCGCCCGTCCGCCCGCCAGCCAGACAACGGGCCAGTCATTCAGTGGCCTCGCTGGTGGGAGAGGCAGGAGCAAAGGAGGAGGTCGGATGAGGAGGCGCTCATTTTCCTGCTCATCTTGGAGCAGAAAGCAAGCGTGAGAGCGAGACCTTCCCAATCGGGGCAAAGTTTGTTAGAGTTGAGGTGGGGAATCACCCGCCTCCTCCGCCTCCACCTCCACCTCGCGGAAAACTGCTACTGGCATGACTAAGTTCCCAAAGATGATCACATAAAATGACGGAGGAGAAGGAGGGTCCTCCATGTGTTGGAAGCTGCCAGAGAACTTTCTTCTAGAACTGATTTCTTGCCCTTGCTGCCTGCGTGGTATTTTTTTTTTTTTGGGGTGGGGGAGGCGATGACCGAAAGCACAGATGCCGTGGGGGGCTCATCTTCTCAAGAGCAGAAGCAAGACAAAGAAAGGAAGAAGAAGAAAAGGAGGAAGAAGAAAGATGCCAAGAAGGTGCGGGTTGTAACTTCCAACCTGTTGTCTGCCTGGCCTGACACCGAGACCTCCAGGCAGCCAGCTAATAATAGACTGAAGACCACCAAATACACAGCGGTGTCCTTCTTGCCCAAGAATCTCTTTGAACAGTTCCATCGCTTTGCCAATGTCTACTTCGTTTTCATTGCTTTACTTAATTTTGTGCCTGCTGTCAATGCCTTCCAACCAGAGCTGGCGTTGGCCCCGGTGCTCTTCATCTTGGCCGTTACAGCAGTCAAGGACTTGTGGGAAGACTATAGCAGATATCGGTCAGACCAGGAGATCAACCACATGGAATGTTTGGTCTACTGCAGGTAAATGGGGTCAAGAGAGTGGTGTGGAAAGTTGAAAAATGGGCCAAAATGCAGAGGATGTGGTGCCGGGTGAACAGAATGGGATAGGGACTCAGATGGATAGAACAGCTTTTGAAAAGTCTGGGCTGGCTAACTCTTGCTAACTGTTTACTGCTTTCCCCCTTTTAAGTGAATACAATGACCTCCAGTGACATAGTTAAGTAATGGTAGATTATAGGCATCAATGCGTCTGTACCATTTGAAATGTATGAGTGCATTTCACTTACTTGAAAACAAATTGCATACCCCCCTGTCTTTGCAGGGTTCACGCTATTGCCTACCTTGATGGGACATGTGTTTCCTACCTTGATGGCTCCCTAAGTGTCATACTAACTGTCCACTATAGACTTTGGATACTCCGTTCACCTTTTCCTTTCTTCACTTTCACAAGAATATTGGGTTACTATATTAATACGGTTCTCATCTAGACTGCAGCCCATAGGTTAATTTCTTTTTTTCTGCCAATATATTTCATTTTCATTTCACTACTTCCCTCTGCACATTTCTCTCTATGGGCTTTGTTTACATGAAATCATGCCACAAAGGGTCTATTCTATGCATTTTTTTTCCTGTGAGAGGGGAAAAAAAAGGCCACCTCAAGAAATTGGCTGGTGGATTTCGCCAAAGTTTTTTCCCGGTAGATTTGTGGGGAAGTGTAATCATGCCATATTGGCCTATCTTCTGATAGTCTCTGGTGGATCACAATCTCTCAACCTTAGAACTGAAAAGCCAAAAGGCATATTGGCTGCCAGGAAAAACCAGGGTTGCTTTAAGGTGATTCAAATAGGTACTATGGGGATCATTTATCTACTGTATGCACTGTGTCCAACTCCGGGCTTTAATTTGAAGTGCTGTGCAGCCTTTAATAGGGTTTTGATCCAGCACATCTTATTTTATGATTTATAAATTTCACTGAAATAGTTGGGACCACATGATTAGAGAATCACGTGGAAATCAAACTTTTGAATAAACCTTAGAGTGAGAGTTTGTGAATTACAATGCTTGTGCAAGTCACATTGACTCCATGTATTAGTGAATGCAGTCTTGCAGTGTTATATTTTTTCCCCAAAAGTAACTGACTGCCTTTTTAAATTATGTACCTTCGCTCAATTTCTTCCAATTTAATTGATACCGCTAATGCTTGTGGAATATTTTCCTGCTAATTTTAGGTATGGGAAAAATATTTTTTTTCACCTAATATGAACTTAAATGTTTGTGTACTGTTCCTATAACACTGTTTGGTAAACATTAAATTACCAATGAGTGGCTACTGTGCTTAAATTACCGGAATGTATGGAGCAGTATAAAATCTGTTGCCAGTTAAGTTTCATGTAGTGTGAAACTATGACTGAATTCTAAAATGCCTTATTTCATTAATGCATCTTTGAGATTATTTCACACCAAATAAGGGGGCTATATTTATAGCTAGAGTATACAGTAATCCTCCTCTAATAATTTTAAATCTTGTTATATTAATGTTCACTAAACCTTTGCCGACCCAACAGAAATAGATGATATGGTACATGTGATAGCAATGCATGAGATAGTTAACATTTTTTGTTTTTGCATCTCCAAAGTCTGATTTGTATATTCATTTAATACCAGCTTGTCACTTATTTATAACATGAATTAGTGAAAAGACAAGCTTTACTGCCAAATATTATATTCCTGATCTAGAGCATGTCTACATTAGATATAGGTAGTTCTTGATTTACAATAATTCATTAGTGATGGTTCAAAGTTACAACAGCAATAAAAAATGTGACATGACATTTTTTTTACACAACTTACAACCATTGCAGGATCCCCCTGGTCACAGCATCAAAATTCAGACACTTGGTAACTGACTCATATTTATGACAATTGCAGTCTGCCAGGTCACTTTTTGTGACTTTCTTACAAGCAAAGTCAATGGGGAAGCTAGATTCACTTAATCAGATTACTACCCGAACAGCTGCAGTGATTCACTTAACAACTGTGGCAAGAAAAGTTGTAAAATGGGGCAAAGTTCACCTAATGATTGTCTTGCTTAGCAACAGAAATTTTGGGCTCAATGATGGCCGTAGGTTCAGGATTACCTGCATGCTCCTAGTCACTAGTCACTGACTATAATAAAGATTGTGTTCATGTTTCCATTTGTCTTCATTTTTATGCCTGTGTTAATGGAAAGCTTGTATGGTTACAGTGTCTTAGCTAAAGAGCTAAGGTTTAATCGTGCCATGCAAGCCTGCATTAAAAAACATTATTTTTTATTTATTTTATTAGATTTATACCCCGCCTTTCTTCCCCCAACAGGGGGAACGCAAGGCGGTTTAAAGGGTAAAGTCTTGTCCTATTTGACTTGCTTAAGTGAGATAGGGTAGTATTGTGTAAATATTCTTTTAATAAACACCTTTTTTTTTTACTGCACGGCAATCTTAGATCTCAATGTTTCTCAACCTGAGCAACCATAAATCATGTTGACTTTAACTCCCAGAATTCCCAAAGCTGGCTAGGGAATTCTGGTAGTTGAAGTCTGCACATGTTAAAAGTTGGTAAAGTTGAAAAACATTATCCATACCGGCTTGAAGGGCCAAGAGCCTTTTGCTTTGGGATCAAATCAGTGCGCAAGACTGATCTAGCAAAGATAGTCCTTAACAAAACTCAGCCACAAATTCTAGTTTCCTGGGCTCTTCCTCCTCTGTGGACCTCTATAGTTAAAAGAGAAAACACACATGGATTTTTCTTACACTTTATTAGAATTAGTTCAATTGTTCTAAAAAGCATAGCATTCAGATATTGTACCAGAAATAATTAATGCAAACTGTTTAAGGTGCAATCAATTATAGTCATTTATCTGTATGTTATATGTCAGGAAGAGACAGTGCCTGGCTGATGAGTCTGGGTTCAAAAATGATTAGGATCAGTTGTACCTGGTTAGACTAGACTGGCAGGTTGGAAGAAATCAGTGGCAAACTCTTTCCATATTCAGCCAAGTCGATCATATGGGATGTCATCAGAAGTTGAACCGGATTTGATTTGATTTCTTAATTGTTAAGGTCCATTATACCTGGACTGTCAAACTCAATGATCTGGCTTAAAATATAAATTGATACTCTTAAGCCTTTTCTATTGTGGTGCCTGCTCTTGTGAATAAGTCTTCCAGAGAATATATGGGCCCAACCCTGTTGCCTTTCCCATGGCTTTAAAAATGTGGCCTGTCATCAGGCCTGGGGATCTGGGTGTGTATCTGAGCCTGTGCGAAGGCTGTACTAATCTGTGTTGTAGTTGTTTTAGCTTGGTTGTGGACTATCGGTTTTTTTTAATTTTGATTTTTTAAATTCTGTTTTTAATTATTGTTAACCACTCAAAGTCATGCATTTGGAATAAGTGACCATGTACATATTCTTTTTTGGAATTTTATTATATCTCTATTTCTAGAAAATGTTTGGAGAGTGAGAAGCAAAAGTGTGGTGATAGAACAATACTGTGTTTCCCCGAAAATAAGACTGGGTCTTATACTAATTTTTGCTACAAAAGACGCATTAGGGCTTATTTTCCAGTTAGGCCTTATTTTCAGGGAAATACGGTTCCAAATGGGTCTGTCTGGCTGACAGTCTTAACGGGAGCTTATTTTTGGGATGGGGCTTATATTACGAGCATCCTGAAAAATCATGCTAGGGCTTATTTTCCAGTTGAGTCTTATTTTCAGGGAAACAGTAGTATTCTGAAGTTTTATTTTTTTTTACTTATTTGGATAGGTACATGCAAGTAGTCCTCAACTTACAACCACAATAGTTCTCAAAATTTCTATTGCTAAGTAGAACAGTTGTTAAGTGAGCCATGTCCCATTTTATGATGTTTTTGCCATGGTTGTTAAATGAATCACTGAAATTGTTAAGGGAATCACTGAAGTTTTAAGTGACTCATGTGGCTGTTAAGTGAATCTGGCTCCTCCCCCTTTGATGTGGCTTGTCAGAAGCAACCTAAGAAGATTGCAAATGAAATCCCAGAACCCTGGGACCATAATGTAACAATAACACAACAACAACAACGTTAATAACAAAAAATGCATGCTGGTTGATCATACTTGATCAAAGTTTGATCAAGTAACTGTGGGGATGCTGCAACAGTCATAAGTGTGAAAACTATGACTTAAGGCACTTTTTCAGTGCCATTATAACTTTTAATGATTGTTAAATGAACAATTGTAAATTGAGGATTACTGTAATCTTAAGCATTATAGCATCTGGAATCTGTAGTAGAAGCTCTATGGATATTTGCAGGGATTTGTTATTGGACAATAGAGAGCAATAAATACTTTTTTTGAAGTTGGTAGATAGAAGATAAAGTTTCACAGAGTGAAGCTATGAAAAATATATTATGCAGAATGTCAAGACGTTATTTAAAAATAGAATAATAAGTGAATTAGAAACAAGATATACTGGAAGAGCTTTAGAAGTCTTTTCAGATCTTACCGGTAATTGTATATTTGTTTATACAAATCAGATAACAGATTCTTATGAGTTGCTTCATCTTCCAGCTGATAAACTTTAGTGTGCCAACAGATAACAGAGGATATGTTGAATTTGACCAGAAATGTGAGATAGTGGTAAAGTCGTGAAAAGTAAGATAACTAGCTGTTATTTTTTAGTTGGAAAAAAGGAATCCACTCTTTGAGTTTTGAAAATCAAACTGCAGTGTTATAAGTGTCATTGTAGGAGCAGTAATAGGTTTGGAATTGTGGCCAAAGACTGTAATATCAACATATTTGTGTGAGAAGGAGGTGCACAACTTTTCATAATTTCTCTTTTTATACATCTCTATTTAGCAGTGTAAAACAGATTCCATGTGTAATGATACAAGTAACTACAGCTAATCCTTGACTTACAACCAGGGGTGGGCTGCTGGGGATTCGCAGGGTTTCGGGAGAACCCTTTGCTAAGAGTCTGCCCAGTTCGGAGAACGTACAAATCCCACTCCTGGATGGCATTCACTTAACAACCATGTTACTAACAACTGCAGTGATTCACTTAACAAATATGGCAAGCAAAGTAATAAAATGGAGCCAAACGCACTTAGCAACTGTCTCGTTTAGTAACATAAATTTTGGGGTCAATTATGGTTGTAAGTTGAGGACTACCTGTATAAAGCTTTTCATTATTCACTGAATTCTTAATTCTTAATAAATCTCTTAATCAATATCACAGTTTTAGATGAACATTTGCTGTTAATGAAGGTGAATTTTAAAGGAGAAAAGGATAGATGGTGATGAACTTAAATCTCTAGTCAATGTGACACTTTAACCTTTTGGTTGGAAGCTTCACCTCCGACCTTTACATTG
The DNA here is from genome assembly GCA_027560395.1 of Boaedon fuliginosus. Taxonomy (NCBI): domain Eukaryota; kingdom Metazoa; phylum Chordata; class Lepidosauria; order Squamata; family Lamprophiidae; genus Boaedon; species Boaedon fuliginosus. The sequence goes on along the minus strand of JANHGC010003688.1, from coordinate 195,972 downwards.
CTTCTAAATATTTGTAATTAGTGACTGTTATATGACATACATATACAATAATTTTCAATTTAAGCCTGATTAGAATGAATGCTATAGCAAGATAAATATCTTTCTTTTACAAAAATAGGAACCACGGCAGTAACTGAAATGTAACGTTGGCATGCCCTATTATTTAGTGGAATCATTCAAGTTTTATTCGTTCATTCATCGCCAGCAGTTTTCTATTTATTGAGCAATATTTATAACTTGCTCAAATCCAGACTTATGCTACCAGTGAACAGCAGAACATAATCAGCAAAATTTGAAAATGAAACTGCAAGGAAAGTAAAACAGCCATGTTGTTGTGCTTATGTTAGATACCCCAATTCAATAAGGGCTGAAAGCACATATTAATTCAACGTAGTAGCAGAATTTAAGGAAGATTGGGCCCCATATAACACTAAGGAAAGGATATTGCATAGGATGGAGGTCAACAGAAGGAAGGTCCCTCACCTAGTTCACTCCCCAGGAAATAATCTTAAATTAGAATGTGGGTGATTGAAACCATAATCCATGTATTGGGGTAGTGTAATTTTTATAGGGATAAATGGAGTCCTTTTTATTTATTTATTTATTTTATTCCTTTTATTTCCTCTTTTGTAACTGTGTCCAGGACAAATACCTTTCTTAGGGAAAGTTTTTACATCCTGACTATCAGCTCTGTGACTAAGTTCTATGTCATTGACATTAAAACATGCACTCAGATAAAGTATCTCTGAGTATTGTTTTTATCTCACGTTATTTTTTGTCCTGTCTTTAATCAGAGGAGTAAAGATAGAGTTATGTATAATACACGAGTGTGTAAATATTGCCATATCTCCAAACAGCTCAAGCAAATAGAGAATCAGAATCCATTCTGGTATAACCCATAAGCTCTACAATCAATTTATACACGAGAGGTATGATTTATTGTTTGTGAAGAAGAGTCTTAAGTAAGCCAATTCTTCCTTTTATTGATTTTTGAAATTAATGTTTTAATAATTTGTGATAGAGGATTCTAAGTCTCTTAAACCTCATCAGGTGGTTTTTGCATTCTAGTACATCCGTTTAAAAGTGGTGAGTGAACTTATTGTTGGAAGGGAATGAAAATAGCAGTGCTGGTTCTTCAGCCTGGTGCGCTTGTGAATATTAGTGTCATTGGTGATCTTTCTTGGTCACATGCCAAGCTCCATGCCCCAATTAATAATAGCAATAGCACTTAGAGTTATATACCGCTTCACTGTGCTTTACAGCCCACTCTAAGCAGTTTACAGAGTCAGCATACTGCCCCCAACAATCTGGATCCTCATTTTACTGACTTCGGAAGGATGGAAGGCTGAGTCAACCTTGAGCCTGGTGATATTCGATTTGCCAAATTGCAGGCAGCTGGCAGTCAGAAGTAGCTTGCAGTACTGCATTCTAACCATTATGCCACCGCAGCTCCTGTACCAAGGGATCAACCTCTTCTATGAACAGCTCTCTGTTTCACATAGGACCAGGGATGGGTTTCTCCCAGTTCGCTGGTTACCCGCTTCGTGGGCGCACTTTCCGAACGGCTGTCAAAAGCGCGCTGCGCACGATCGACTCAGAAA